>PVIR01001368.1:0-27614 GCA_004026965.1 Petromus typicus | reverse complement strand
TGAATTTCAAATTTTCAAGTTAGGGATGCTCTGCCTGTACAATGTTAATACCAAAAAGTGCATACTGCATTTTTGGATCTAGATGCCACTGGTGAACTCTGCTGAGAAGCATTTCCCTAGAGGGGCAAGGACAGAGCCCAGAGGGCAGCACACTGAGGAGGTGAAAGGTGGGAGTAGATACGAGGTCCAGAGGCTGAACAGTGCTGTGAAGATGGTGAACAGAGACACTTGGAGGGACGGGGACAAGCAGAATCATACACAGCACGGAGCTGAAGAAGCAGACAGCAGGGAGGGGCGGCTCAGCACTGAACCGCGGCAGGGATTCCATCCAGAGCCTCAGACGAAGGATGCTGTGCAGCACAAGGAGCGGTGCTACCTGCTTCTTTGAGAGCCTCTGTCCACACTGGTGTTAGATGGTTTTTAATTGTTTTAAGTAAGGCCCTGTTATATTGGAGACCTTTTTGTGTGCTTGTTGGATTGTAGGCATTTTTGAAAGTTGGCACCGAGAACAGGCAGTGTGTCTCTTGTCACAGATGTGAAATCCGCATCTGGTATGGGGGCCTCCCTCGCAGGCCGTGCAGGCTGCTGGGAAGAGCAACGAGTCACTTCCATGTCACCCACTGTGGAAGGCTAGGAGAGGTACTGCAAACAATCTTGCTTTCAGAAAATGCAGTTATTTTGACAATAGAGTATATTTTAATGGAAAAATCTGGAAAATACAGATAAACAAAGAAATACAGTACTCCTCCTTCTCTATAAGGAATATATTCCAAGATCTTTAGTGGACACTTGAAACAGCAGAGTACTAAGCCCTTTATATACTGTTTTTTCCTATATGTCCATGCCAATGATGAAGTTTAATAAATTAGGCAAAAGAGAAGAACAGTAATAATTAACGGCATTAAAGGACAGTTATGACATTATATTGCACTATCTTGTCTTTTCTCTTAAAATATTTTATTCACTGAAAGGAAGTACTTTATAGTTGCTCTCTGGGATACTTCAGAGTCACTGGGTCTGTAGCTGTGGCTGTAGAGTATATGAAGCTCAGTAATAGGACTCACAGCATTTTCATAAAATATTAACTTGGTTCCAGCCTGGTTTCTTTCATGATCAGAGGCCAAGAGCTAATTTGCATAGCAAGCCAGGTAAAAATAACTTCAGAACCAAAAAGAAAGATCATCGCCATGCAGTTAAAGTTGGAAACTGGGTGCCAGCACTTTATAAGGGACAGCGATTTCTTTGTCTAGACTCCATTATTAATAAATACATTGTATTATTCCTTATAAATAGAAAGGTGCCTATTAAGAAGTCTCTTAGAAAATAGCCATGCCACTTAGTTCTCCTGTGTGGGAATGACTACTTGGTTCCTCTAAGGATGCAGGATGTTGTTTATACAAAATGAAAGTGTAATTAAAACCCCTTATTTCATGATTGCATAGCACTATCAAGTAAATTTGGGCGACAAATAGCTCCTGTAGACATGTACACGTTCTTTACCTATTAAAATTGCTTGATTTCAATTCTCTTCCAAATAGGTGGTATGGGATATGGTATGACTCAGAAGTACTAGAAAGAATTTTGATTTAATGACTTTAAAAAGTTAAAAAAAATTATTTCCTCTGACAAATAGCTCTAGTTCACTTAAGGGTTTTACAGATGGTTGATATTTATAACAACTTTATGGTTGCCTCTTCATCAAACCTGTAATTGTAGATTTATCTTCTATGCAAGTATGAGACGTTATCGAGGTTTTAAAAAATATCCTTGTCGTACAGGAAGAAAGATGGCGAGTGCTGGCCACACAAATCAATCTCTCAGGCATTGTAGGCAGAAGTAGGACAGCAGAGCAGTGGACAAATGTACTTTCCTCTTAAAATTAGGGATCTCTGATTTGTCTGAAGGAATTATTGATTTGAAATTTTATAAACTTGAACAGATTATTTAAGCCAGATTCTGTCCCAGACAGACAGGGAAGGGGAGAAGAAAAGGCACTCCACCTGTGAGCAGGTAGAGTTTTATGACATGGGGGTCTTTTTTTCAATCTACAGTGAAAGACTCCTTTGGCTAGCCTTCCAACTGGTGTTAACCCATAGGTGTGTGGTGTTTTGGGAAGATTTCTCTGGCTCCCTCCAGAATCTTGAATGATTATAATTTTTTAGTCTTACAGAAATTGGAAGGCAGCATTGTTTTAGTGTCTCACTTATGCCACTTGCTAAAGGGACATCATGAAAAATGCTTTCACATTCTCTAATTAGTACCCTGGCTCTAAGCCAGGGTCAGGGTTCTGGGTTTTTCCTTTTTCACCTTACATCTCTCTTGGCTCTTGTAGGACTGGCTAAGCCACTTATATCCACGTTCACTTTGGTTTCTTTTCTAGATGATATTCTTTGGACAGAAGAGGTGAATCGTTTTATGAGTGGCAGAAACCTAACTTGGACTGGCTTGAGCAAGCTGAGACTTTTCCAGAGTGGGGTAGGGGGAGGCTATTTCACAGAACCAGTGCGCTGAAAAAAGAGCAGGGAATATTGAGTCTTAGGAACGGGAGGAACAGGGCTGCTGCTCCAGCTGCTGCAAAATTTTTATCTTATGGCTTCAGCTGCTTCAGAAGAGACTGACCCCAAACTCTGATTTCCTAACCTAAACAGATAGAGGAGAGGACTTCCTGCCTACAACTGTTAACCGTAGTCAGCAGAACTACCCGAGAACATGGCGCTAGGAGAAGGTCCACAGGAAGGTAGAGCCGCTGGGGAAGAGTGGCAGTAGCAGCAGTAAGCGGCCACTGTATGGACAGGGTAGGTTCCCTAGCCACTCGCTGGAGTCTGACACTGAAGCCATTAGCATGTTCTCCTAGCAAGGCCAGTATTGGGGCTGAGCCCTCATGTGGACTATTAGCTGGATTCTGCTCAGTTCCTGACTGGCCATCTCACAACTGCTTGTACCTGGTCCTGAGGGGGACCTGGTAAGAAAAAAATGCGTGGGCAGAGGATCAACAGAAATCACTCACCACTGCTAGAAAAGCAACTCAAAACACATATTTATGTTAGCGAGTCGCAGATGTGGGATTTCCCTCTCCAGCAGGTCTCCTGTGCCAACTCACAGAAGCACAGTCTTGGTAACATTGATATATCATTGTCATCAGAGGACCATGAGGCTCTGCAGAGGGCCAGCTCTGTGGTCATCCTGGAGAACATTTGTCAAGGATATGTGCCTTGTGGATGTATTTCTAACTATTAGCTATTATCTGTTGTAGCTACTAGAAGCGCTCCGGTGTTGGAATCTAAATTCCTGGGTTTGAGTCTCAGTCTGACCATTTACTCTTTTTTTTTGGTTTTGTTTTGTTTTTTTGTTTTTTGAGACAGGGTCTCGCTTTGTAGTTCAGCCTGGCCCTGAGCTCAGCCTCAAACTCACATCACAGCAATCCTCCTGCCTCTGCCTCCCGAGTGCTGGGATTACAGGCGTGAGCCACCTCGCCTGGCACTGTGGTATGTGGTACTGATTGCTGCTGGGTGTGAGTCTCCACGCCCAGTACTATATGTGGTTACCAGAGGATCGAACCTGGGCCCTTGAGCTTGCAAGACAGGTGCTGGAACCACTGAGCTAAATCCCTGGCCCAGACCATTTACCCTTGCAATGACCTTGTACTAGCCAGCTTCTCTCTCTGAGTCTTAATTCTAAAGCTCACAGAGTGGGAAGAGTGCTGTCTTTAAGTGACTATATAACTGAAACTACAACAAAGTAGTTTTCTTCTTTTTGTTGTCATCACCTGGCTTTGAATGACAAGAACAGTTTCTGCCCACTTTTGGCATTTCTCCTTGCGGGGTCTGAGGGAATAATTCAGTACAGAAAAGAGAAAGAACCCAGGCCCATTGGTAGAAACATTATCAGTTTCTGTTATACTGAGATTAAGGGAGTAAAACCTTGTTTATTCCTCTGTTCTTCATCTGGTGTAATTGGGGAAGCTGTTCTTTGGATTAAGCCTTTCCTGGGAGATATGTTGGGGTCTAGTCTGATGTCTCCTATGCTGGGATTTGTGTCAGTGTTCACTGTCCCTCTCTGTTAGTCACTTTTCTCTTGTCACTGAGACAAAGTACGTGATGGCCAAAGTAAAAGGGGGAAGGTTTATTTATAAGCTCACAGTTTGTTGAGGTTTCAGTCCATAACTGGCCAGCTCCCAGACAGGGTGGCAGAGGGGTGACAGGTCTTGGAGCACAGACAGTGTCAGCAGCAAGGTACCTTAACAGAGTCATTCTGCACCTTTTATCCCATCCAGACTGCTGCTGGGATTAGACCGGTGCCAAACCGGTCACTCACATGCAGTGGTTTAGCAATTAAGTACACACCCTCAGTCCCAGCATTGCACACTCCAGATTCGGCTGCCTCTGCGAAAGAAACCCCCACCTCACCTGAGGCTGGGGGGGACATCTAAACACAAGGCGTAACACTCTCAGGGTTATGGCCTGTGTCTGGGGTGGTGGGGACAACCTGTTGTATTTGCCCATGAGGGACTATGCTTGCATATCTTACCCAGTGTGGGTGGGAACTAATTATGAAACACATGCCAGTCCTTTCCTCAACTATTAAGCATTCGTTAGTGTGAAGGAGCTACTGTTTGAGAGGGCCTCCTGCTATAGCCATTCCCTGTGAGGGGTGATTTTTGCCACCTGGAGGATATTGGACAATGTCTGGAGACGTGTTGTTGCAGCCAGTGGGATAGTGGTGGAAGGAGGGGCTGTAACGGCATCTTCTTATTAGAAGACCGGGATGCTGCTCGTGTCCTACCGTGCATAAGATAGCTCCCCACAACCAAGAATTAGTTGTCCACAAATATTGGTGCAACTTCTTAATTTTACATTGTTCAGTCTCCTTAGGTCACAGTTATTCTTCTCTTCAAAAATCATATTTTAATTCCTCTGAAATTTAACTGAGACCCCATGTCTCAGAAGAGCTGCCTTACTGTTGTTAAAGGCAGTAGCTTTATTCCCTTCAGAAGTAGCACGGTTCTTCCTAACTGGAAAGGGTAAGTTGACCCTACTCACCATTCCAGTTTTCCCAAGAAATTCTAGGGTCTCTTGGCTATCATTTATTGTCTCTGGAACAGACAAAGAAATAGAATACGGAAGAAAATTTGTACTCCAGTTTGGCCATAAATTAGCTCAAACACATAAATGTTGAGTTCCATCATCTGCCCATTCCTAAATTACTCACTACCTAACATACTGGGTGATTTGCTTAGAGTCACACATCGACCTGTAGTAGGGCTGACCTCTGATGCATGCGTGACCCCAGGATGGCTCTGCTCTCTGGCAACACTGTTATGGAAGAGGCAAGCAAAAGCATCAGTAACCAGAGGACCTTGATTCAGGTACAGAGACGGAGACCAACTCACGGTTGTAGCAATTGCAGTTGGAGTTGTAGATGAGAGACCAGTTGCTCAATTAGGGCAATTCTTTTGAGCTCAGAGAAGCAGCATGATTAGCTACGGTTTTCTATAAGGTATTTCTTGTGATATTTTCCTCTTTTTTTTTAAAATTGAGTTTATTGGTATATCTTAGGTATACCTTATGATCTCACTCATCATCGAGAATTTATACCTGTACATGATATATCTTGATTCTTATTTTTTCCCATTTCCCCACGCTTCTCTAGACTCTTCACTGTCTTCTCTCCTGGCTTACTAGTTTGCAGCTGCACCAGATTTTTAGGCATGTCGATTTCATCTCTACCACTGGGCCTTCTGTACACACTTCCTCCTCCGTGGGAATGCTCTTTTCACCTTTTCCTCTGTCCTGTTCAAGCCTTACCTTTGATTCTTCCTTCCTAAACTATAACTGTGACCTGTTCAATATCTATCTCTTGCATCAAGTTTTATGAGGACAGTAGCTCTTCGCACATTCTTCTGTCTTGTAACACCAGTGCATACTCTCTGAAAGTATCCAGTGATTTAATTTAGAGTGCTTCCTGGACTCTGGTGTGGAGCTGAACTGAAGGCACTGAGGGCCCTGGACTAAGTGATGGGAAGGAAGAAGAGACTGTTTACAAAGAGTGGAAATTGGGCTAGGCTGACATCTGCTTTCCCTTCCCAGTCTCATTCTTCTCCAAATACATTCTAATGTTTGGATCAGATTTTTTTTTTTTTTTCAAATGAACTCAAGTTTCCAGAAAGTGACTCCTAATTCAAATTACACTTACAATTTTTTTTTTTTGAGACAGGGTCTCGCTTTGTAGTTCAGGCTGGCCCTGAGCTCAGCCTCCAACTCACATCACAGCAATCCTCCTGCCTCTGCCTCCCGAGTGCTGGGATTGCAGGCGTGAGCCACCACGCCCGGCACTGTGGTATGTGGTACTGGTTGCTGCTGGGGTGAGTCTCCACGCCCAGTATTGTTATGTGGTAACCGGGGATCGAACCCGGGTCCTAGTGCTTGAAAGACAGGCGCCGGAACCACTGAGCTATATCCTCGGCCCACACTTACAATATTTTTAAAAATTTTCTTTTAAATTATTAATGTTAAAAATTTATTAAACATTACTTTAAAAATAATATTTTAAAAATAGACAGTATAGCTCAGTAGACTTTTAGATACATTTTAGTGACTTGTGTGTGTGTTGAAAGTGCCCTCGGTTTGAGTCTCCCATCGTAGAGGTCCCTGGGCCCAGTCAAGCTCTGCAAGTGCATGAGGGCACAGACAGCCACTCTTCTCCAGTGGGGATGTATTAGTACTGACTTACACTGAAATTAAAGCTTTTAGGGGCACTGCTCTGGCCTGATGCAAGTGTGAAGAGTTATGAGGACCTTTCATGAATTATCTGACTTCTGTTCTAAGATGTGAAAACCACATATGGCTGTGTACTGAGCAGCTCACTGGAGGTTGAGAGGAAGAACAGAGAAGTATGATGTGCGGGAGTGTGATACCACCTGTGTAGGCTTCAGCTCACAGTGTCTGAGCCAGCTTTCGAGTCACAAGGCTCCAAGAGTCTTCTGTCTGACTAGCTCATTTCATAGATGAGAAACTGATACACTCTCTCTTCATCCTCTGCAGCATCTGTGTATCAAGTATTTTCATAAGTCAGACTGTAATAGACACTGTTTATGTTGTGAGCTCTTTTTCATCAGGCTTCCTAGATGACCCCTGATCTCTTCTTTGGAGACTCCTTTTTGGGTGTTCTCTTGATGAAGGATCTTGCTCATCTTTGAGGTGGGGAAGAACTGTCCCAGTGCATTCAGCTTGAGTTCAGCAGGACATGTGACTTAAGGACAGACTTCATTTCTTTATCTTTTGTAGGTTCTGGAGCTGCAGTTCTTTGGCTCTTGGACCCTTCTTTCATCTTCAGAACCAGCATCATAGGTAGCATCTTGTTTCAGTCTTCACACTGTGGTCTCTTCTCTCGTCAAATCTTCCTTGTCATCTCTTGTAAGGTCCTTTATGATTACATTTCGAGCTTACCTGGGTAAGTCAGGATAGTCTCTCCATCTCAAGATCCTATTCCCATGTGTGAAGTCCTATTTGTCGGTCATAGATTCCAATATTGGGACCTGCACGATCCTACCACAACAAGCTTTCTGTTTTCTCCTTTTCCTAACTTAGTCTTTCAATATCAGTTCAGTTTTTTGAGCTCCTGTTCTCCTGTCAGTATACTTTATGCTTTTTTTTTTTTTTTTTTTTAATAAGGGAAGAAGTTGTTCACACTTTAAGGGAGCTCGGCAGTGGAGAAACTATGGTGTTTGTGGCCAGGAACCGAGGTGATAAATTAGCACTGTGTGATGAATTCTTACATGCATTATCCTTTTTAATCCTTACACCAGTCCTCTTTCAGAAGGCATGATCTCCATTTTACAGATCAAAAAAATTGCAGCTTAGAATGACATTTTGTTTCATAAGCCTGGCAGCTAACATAGGTGACGGAATAGGAATTTGAAACTAGCCGGTTTCACAGAAGACCATGTACTTTAGCTCTTTCTCAGGACCTTGATTCAAATATCATCAGATTGTAGACTGGCCAACATGGAGGTAGAATTTCACCTGTGCCCTGAAGTCTGAGTCGTCTTGTTTAGAAAAAGGCAAAAGAGAATTGATTCAGGCAGAAAGGAGCTGGAAAGTAAGAGTTGAATCCAAGAGATGTTTGAGGAAGGTATGATAGAAGTTGGTGCCTCGCTAGAGATAAAGTGGTAAGAGAATGGAGGAAGTAGTCATGGGGAGAATGCTTTTGAGTGGACAGAGCCACTCAGTATGGAGACTACACATGGGAGTGACATTCTGACTGAACTCTGCTGGGAATCTAATTTGAATTAGATCCCTTCCTGCCTCCTCCTGGCCTCCTCATTATATATGGGCTGGTTAAACACCTAACACCCTTTGCTAGTGTTAATCAGCCTTTTCTCACAGATGCTAATGAACAGCTTGCCTTCCAAAAGCTAATGCAGTTCTCCCTGGGTATTTATATGGGTGGAGGTAAACAGGTAATTTCACAATCTCAGGAGGCAATCTGAGGCCTAGTACTAAAAGACCTCTGGCTTGTGTCTTTTCTCAGAAGAATATGTGCAAATTCGTTTAAGGCTCAGTGTATCAACTAAGAAGGAAGCCTTTTAGTTGGTAATTTCTGGTCACGATTTGTGTTAGTCAGTTGCTACAAGACACCTGACTTAATCAACTTTTACAAAGGGAAAGCTTTAGTTTTGTTCAGTTTTGAAACTTCAGTGCGTGGTCCATTAGCCCGATTGCTGTTGGACCTGTGGCAGGGAAGTGGGACCATGTGGGACCATGTGGTAAGGCAACCTGCTTACCTCATGTTGTAAGAGAAGGAGAAATAAGAGAAAAGACCAGAGTCTCATAATTTCCTTCAAGAGATCACCCCTAGTGACCAAAGACTTCCTAGGCTTCATCTCTTAAAGATTCTACCACCTAGTAGTACCATGGAGTGGGTATCATACCTTAAACACATGGGCTTCTATGGGGCAATCTGAATCCATATTACAGTACCACCTTAGCATAGTTGATACACTTAGCAAGTAGAAATGCAAGAGGCCCAGTTAAAGTGGAATTTCAGATTTTTGGATAAGTGGTATAAATCCCATGTATCATATAAACATTGAACTGAGAAATTATTTGTTGTATCAGAAGCTAATCAGTTCTCTGATCTGCCTAGAAAGGGAAGCAATGAATGCAAAAGAAAGAAAGACAATAAGAGACATAACTTCATAATATGCAGGGCCTGGGAGGTCAGTTCCCCAGAATGGGCAAAAACAAAGGCACTTTGAGCTAGCCACTATTCATTGGGTGCACGCAGTAATCAGAGGTAGTATCTTAGAGATAATTCCGAGGGTGTCAGTAGTCCTATACTGATGAGAATCTTATGTTGGTGAGAATGATGAGAAGAGCAAAGTGTTCTTACAGCAGTAGGTGGGACTAGATAGTAGGCAAATAAGGAATCTGTCCTTCCACCAAGTGAAATATTTCTCATTTTATTACTGCCCAGTTCTTAAAGAACCAAGATGTCTGTAGTGGATGTAATCTTGCCTTTGAGAGTCATAATATCATGGGACCATTCAGGCCTCAACTTGTGACCAGAGGCAAAATAGAGCTATATATCTGCATGCTGTGATTGGCTTGTGGCAAGACATTGGGCCTTAGACTGTCCTAATCATAATTTTGATTAGGAAATGACTTTTTTTCCTCAAAATTGTATAGAGTGGATCTTGACATTGTTGTGTATATGAAATTCAATTTTAACTGGGTAATCTGCATTTGATCTGGCAATCCTAAATCTAAGCTTACTGCCTCAAGGGATTTTGAAGCATGGAAGAAAACAGTGGATCACACCTATGAAAAGAGACTGAGACATGGATACAAAGGCTATGAAAGCACCCAGTATCAAAAGCAATTCAGCGTTGGGGAATCTCTTGGATGACTGATGTGAAGGATCACTGGGCTCCAGTTGTTCAGCACGTCACTGCCATCCTCTGTCCTACTGGGACTGGATGGGCTTGTGCCTCATCGTCAACACTGTGTCATCCTCTTCTTGCCAGCGGACAACTGAATGCAAAAACATTAGAGATAGGGCTGAGCCATGACAGTCATCAAGAGACAGTTATGAAGCTTGCTGTTTGGTTGATGTGCTGTCTTTGTGGGTGGTGGTCAGACTGAATTTTGTTTCCAGCTGTCCTCTGTGGTGGAGGAAAAGGAGAAGCCTGATACTTCTGTTATGATGCTGTATGATGTATTATAATTATTTATTTTGTATGTCTTTTCCATTAGATTATCAAGAACTATTTTCTATTGTTTACTTAGTCTTCAGCCTCCTGATTTGGGCTAGGTATAGTTTTGCTGAGTTGTCTATATTTTAATATTTAAATTTTATTGGAAGGTGAATCTCAACTTCTGAATTTTTGTTTTTCCTCCCCTCTTTCTCTAACTATTCTACAGAGGACTGGGCAGATGCTACTCTGTGAGATCTGGTTAGGAGCAGAAGCCTTACAAATATAGTAGAAGATCCTTATTAGACTCTAATGCAGGATTCTCCATATGCTTTTATGCTGATACACGTTGTGTTAGTTTTCTTCCGTTGCTAAGACAAGAGACCCGTCATCTGAAGTTAGAGGGGAAAGGGCATATTTAGTTCACAGTTTGTAGAAGTTTCAGTCCATAATCTATTGGCTGCAAGGCAGGTTGACAGAGGGGTATGGTTCATGGGCGTGGGGGGAGAGGCAACAGACGCCACAAGAGAAGCAGGAGGGCGGTCACAGAGGAGAAACAGTTCCTGGCCCTCGTAAAGTAGCAGAGGCAACAAGGGACCTTAAGGATGTCTTATGCCCCCCTTTATCTTACTCAGACTACTTAGGGGAGCATTCACACCCTTAATCCTAGTACCCTCCACCGTGAATCAGTCACACACTCTAGATTCAGCCACCTCCACGAGGCTTTGGTGGAACGTCTAAACACAAGCCATAACACATGGGTGGGTGTGATTAACATTCCAGGTTTGCTACCTTTTTCTTTTCATTAGTAAGTTAGGATTCTGAGGTTTCTCTCTCCTTTGGATCTCTGCTTTAATGATTTATTAGTTTTATCAGTATAGTTCAAGTTCAGTCTATCCAAGTTCTGTTTATTAACCAATCATCTGTTACTTGCCAGATGAGGGGCTGGGTTTGGAGAATATAAAGATGACCATACTATGGTTTGGGTCTTCAGGAGTGCCCACAGGCTTGATTAAATGCTTGGTTGCCAGACTGTAATGCTGTTGGAATGTGGTAAAACTTCAGGAGGAAGAAGAAAGGTAGATCATGGGGATATGCCCTTGAAGGGGATCCTGGATCCCAACCTCTTCTCTCTTTTTGCTTCTCAGGTACCATGGACTTAGTAGTTTCCTCTGACCCACAGTTCTGGCATGATGTCAAAAACAGTGGGTCCAACTTGCCCTTGACTGCACTCTCTGAAATGATGATCCAAAATAAGAGATTCTTCCTTCCAAGTTGGTTACCTCGGATATGTTATCCCATTGGTGGAAAACTAACACTGAAAGTAACACAGATCTCCGTTTGAGGTGTTTCAGATCAATTGAGAGAAGCAGATGAGAAAGCAAAACTCAAAGACATAGTGAGGGCAATTATGGAGGTGGGCCCAGAATTTTACGGAAATACACAACAGTACCTGTTTCCTTAATTGACACCACTGTAGTTTCTGCCCTCTAGGACTTTGTGAATGTGGGAGTCAGGAAGCAGGAAATGGTTTATAAACATCTATCAAAGGCCTAATGGATAGCTCTTCTGCATTAGAGAAAAGAAAATTCTAAGGGGCAAGAAAGTACAAGGCCACAGGATGCATAATCCTGGCTGTAGTTTGACTGAACTTGGGATGGTTTGAGGGCCAGGAGGGTTAAACCAGTGCTTTACTTGGTGGCAAGAACATAGACACATCTCATGGCTGGCTCTGTGAGGCACTATAATGCATCCCATACTTTTGCTTCTTTGAAATTAGCTTGATGCTTTTTGTCTTTCTCAGAGGAGCATTAACATTTCTCTGACATTTACTTCCCACCTCCCAGTTTTATTTCTTCCTATTTCCTTTTTTGTCTGAATCTCTGGTTTTTGTGCTGCTCACTCTATCATCTCATTCTGCCCCCTTTTTTCCTTCATCCTTACCTTTGGGTCTTCTCTGCCTTTTAATTTCATCCTTCTGCCTCTACCTCTGTGTTCTGAAACATAGCTGTTAAAAATCAGGTTTGGAGAGGAAATTTTCATTTCCAGCAGCTCTTTGTGTAGTATAAAAGAACATCTCGTGTGTGTCTGGGTATCCTAGGAAACAGAACTCTAGTTACTGCTCTGGGCAGATTCTTCACATTGTGTTTGTAAGACATAGTGAAAGGAGAATCTCACACCTAGGCAGCAGGAGGAGATTCAGTGCTGGAAACCTTGTCTTTACTAGGGAAAAAAGTGGAACAATGGTCGCATTTCCCCATGATTCCCTTCCACTATGCCAATCCTTGAATTTTCTCTTCATTGAACTTCGTTTCCTTTACTTAAAAAAAAAAAAAAAAAAACTTCTGTTCTACTTTTCAGTTCTGTTTCTATATTTTTCCATCCTGATTTTTTCTTTTTGTTTTTCTGTGCTTATTATGAATTTTCACTTTCTACCACCATTGAGTAGAGTCAAAGCAAAGCTACACTTGAGTTTGTAAGTCACTTCTTTCAGGTGGTGGTTTGGGAGCTCAGGTTGGGAGAGGTGGAAGAGACTTGGGAAGCTTGTGCACCTCCAGAAATTTTTGATGAGTGCAAGGTCTTTTTTGTATTTTGAAATAGCATGAACATAGAATTATAGAACCTTAAAGTTGAAAAGAAAATTCCACTGGCTATTGAAATAATTTTGAATCCGGTATAGCCCCCTTTTTTACTTCCACTCTGCAGCCTATTTGTCATATTGCTGAGGTTGGGACGAGTATTACCTTGTGCTGGTGGTCAGTGCTGCTTGTTCCCAGCCACTGTTAGATTATCTTGTTCTGCTGCTGCGTTATTGGTACCTGTTGATCCTGCTTTGGCTTCCTATAGCCACAGGGTGTAAATCTTTTCTGCAGTTCCCCTTCCAGTATTGATGACATGTCAGATATTGAAGATATTTCAAATATCTTCTTTTATACTTATAATATTTCACTGTGGTTCCACCAGAAAGATTGAAGTGAAATAAACCATTCTTGCAACCTTTGACAATAGAAAATCCAGTTTTATTAATGACTGCTTCCCCAGTGGATATGGATAGCTAAACTAGTCCTGGAGAGGTTACAGAAGATAAAAAATGTTATCTCACAAACTGAAGACTAAAGCTAGCAAATTTTAAATTAATAATTCATTAAATTAATATTAGAGATCTTTGTGCCAGAAACAATATCAGTTGTGTACATTATAATTTATACAACACTCTAAATATTCAATATCATATCATTTTATCTCTATAAGTAGGCCATTGCACTCCTGTCTCTTTTGTTTACTTTAGTTTTTCTGAGATCAGGTCTCATTTTGTGGTTAAGGATGGCTTGGATTTCACTGGCTGCAGCTAGGCTGCCCTTAAACTTGTGGTCTTTCTCCCATTTCAGTTTCCTGCGTCCTGAGATTACAGATTATTACACTTAGCCCATCTTCTATCTTGTACATGAAAAATGAGGATCCTAAGGCTGGGGATTTAGCTCAGTGGTTCTGGCATCTGCCTGACAAGTAAGTGCAAGGAGCCAAGATCAGTCCCTGGTAATCACATACCATACAGTTCTAGTCATGGTGGCTCAGGCCTATAATCCCAGCACTCAGAAGGCAGAGGCAGGAGGATTGCTGCGAGTCAGGGGCTGGTTTGGGTTACATAGTGAGTTCAGGACTAGCCTGAAGTGACAAAATGAGATCATGTCTTAAAAAAAAAAGAATGAGGCTTCTAGAAGCTGGAGTAACTTGTGTCAAACTGCATAGCTCTCAAGTTGTGTTATGACCTACACCTAGTTCTTACTCTTTTTTTTTTTCCTGGTACCAGGGATCAAACTCAGGACTTTGTGCTTGCCAGGCAGGAGCAGTGCCACTGAGCTAAATCTCCAGCCCTATGGTTCTTACTCTTTTTTTTTTTTTAATTTGAGACAGGGTCTCTCTTTAGTAGTTCAGGCTGGCCCTGAGATCACTATGTAGCCCAGGCAAGCCTTGAACTTAGAGCAATCCTCCTGCCTCTGCCTTCCAAGTACTAGGATTACAGACATGAGCCATCACATCCAATAGTGTGGCACGTGGTACTGGGGATCCAACTTGGGACCTGGCACTTGCAAGGCAAACGCCGAAACCACTGAGCTATTCCTTGGTCTTATAGTTCTTATTCTTACAAGTTTTTTACTGTGTCATTCAGAAGTATGTATGTGTCCTTGTCTGTCCAGAGTATCTTCATGAGATTATGTACAATCTAGTCTCCTAAAGACAAGGCACTTGGCATGTATGATCTTACAGAATTCTTATAGATTTTCATGCCTTTGTGTGTGTGTTTTGGATATGGTTAAGAAGATGGGAAAACAAGAGCAAAGAAACCCAGTTCAGGTCAAGAAATGATTGGTGGCAAATGTAAAAGTACTTATCACTACTGAGGTTGTTCCCAACTATAAGCATCGATATGATTGTCTTGTTTAGTAATAATTCTTAGAATCAAGATGGACAGGAATGAATTACTCCTTTACCGTAGTTAATTCAAAAGAATTCTCTGGAGGAAACGGGAGACAGCCAAATCTAAGAAAACTATGATATAACTAATGGGAGGACCTACTAGGCTGGAAAGGAGGGAGGGGATTTGGCAAGGGACAAAGTCAGAGATAAGGAATGGGATGGATGCTGGAGACCTTGGTTCTGTGCATGAGTCGGGACTAGGATTCTGCTGTGACGAGAAGGTTTCCTTCCCTGTAAAGAGAAACTGAGTGGTTATATTTAACAACACTCATCACCATTGGTGATTCACACTAGCTCAGGTGCACCCACGTACAGCTGGCATAGGCTTGCTGTGTTTTCAAGGCCAAGCCTGCCGCAGTCCGGCTCCCCTGGGGCATCCAGACAGCGGTAACCTTTCCTCTTCTGTGTGTTTATCTGCAGCATCCTGGCCACCGCGGGAACTCACTTCAACACCCACGTGGACCTGAGGACCCTCCGGGCTGTGCGTGTGCTGAGGCCCTTGAAGCTCGTGTCCGGGATTCCTAGTGAGCACTTGCTTTCTTCTTCCTGCTCTGCTGGCAACTTGATCGATGTGCTTCAGCAGATCTGCAGTTTGGGACAAACAAGGCCAGGTGTAGCTCAGTGGTAGAGCACTTTCTTAGCTTGCACAGGTCATGCATTTGATACCTAGTACAGAAAAGCAAAACAAACCAACAAAAACAACAAACGCAAACAATTTCTTCCTGGAAGGAAACCCCAGTGATAAGTAGTGGACATGTAGCAATTAGACATAACATTTTGACTTCAAAATGTCACTTTTTTAATATTTAAAATATAATGGAAAAACTTGATAAAAATTGGATAGTAAACAACAAAAAGAAATTAAAAATCAGTTTATCTTATTATGTAAAAATAACTTTTCTAAACATTTTAGTGTATCTTTTAATTTCTTATCCTGTACATTTTAATAGTCAGAATCACTATGACTGTCTAGTTTTGTATGCTCATATAAGCTTTTTATTCTCTTGACATTAAACATTCTTATATGTGTCATGATTTATTTAGCGATTTTTATTTGACTGGGCAACATGAAAATAAAAATGTTATTTCTGTTTTTTTCTAACTACAAAGAGTACTGCAACAAATAACCTTTTACTTAATTCTTTATTAAAATCTCGGATCCTTTTCCTAGGCTAGAAGTCTAGAAGTACACTATCTGGTCAAAATCCATGTCCTTTTGTGAACAGTGGCTGTACCAACTGTTTTCCTTCCACAGAGTTGGGTCTGAGATTCTGATAGGAAAAATGGATGTGTCTCTACTCTTATCAGATTTACAGCTCAGCAAGGACAGGTCTCATTTCCTTTAGGAAAGGAGAACATTGTAAAATTATAAGAGGAATCCAGGCAACAGCGTGAATGAAGTAGAGGGATGGTAGTAGAAATGTAACTGGTCTGCGCCTGGTAAGGAGAAAGAAAAAGGAAGGGGGAAGAAAGATGATGGAAATCTTTGGCTTGACTTGTCCTGATCATCTCTTATCATTCTGGGGCTAATTTTTTCTTCTTTTACCTAGAACAGGGTGAGCAGAGTGTGCCTGTCATTCAGTGCTGAGTGGAGATTCCACAACATTCTCTTTCCTCCCCCCAGGCCTGCAGATCGTGTTGAAGTCCATCATGAAGGCCATGGTGCCTCTTCTGCAGATTGGTCTTCTCCTCTTCTTTGCCATCCTGATGTTTGCTATCATTGGCTTGGAGTTCTACAGTGGGAAACTGCATCGCGCATGCTTCATGAACAATTCAGGTCAGTCACTCTTCTCTGTCTTCTGCTTTTTCCCTTCCTCTCTCCTCTGATCATCGGAGTGATTTTGATAATTTTAAAGCCTGGTTGAAAAGTATGTTGTATCCCAACCCTAGAATTGGAATAATCAAGAATGTCCTAGTCAGCAGCCTTTTGAGGTACAACCAGCTTAAAGATCCCCATTTGACATTGATATTACAAAGCAAATAACTTTTCAGATTTTGTATTTGGAAAATTTCAAATAAATGGTCTCAGCTCCAAGGAGAGGGCTATCAGAATGAATGTTGAAAGCCATCTGTTTGAATAAATACCCTTTATAAAATGGCATCTTTGGCCCACAGGCCAATGAGACCCAGGAGACTAGAGTTAGGCTTGATTCCTCCTGAATGTATGGAGACATTGTCCCTCTGTGCTCCATCTCATGATCTGCCTTGCTGTGTTATTTTGACTCTCACATAGTATAGAAAGGCTAAGGGTGCTCTGAGCTTGGCTTTGCAGTGTTCTCCAGCGATTAATGTAGTACACAAACCACAAATTGTTATCTTATTTTATTTGTTCTTTCCTAGGAGGCAAGAGAGTGGGAGACAGGTTGAAAAATCCCAAATAGGTACTTAGTTTTTATGAAAAGAACTTTCAATGGATTTTTAGTTTTTTAATCTTTCATTAAAAACCAGAAATCTATGCTAGAAAAACAGGAGGAATTAAGGAGTTAAAAACCCAGTAGCTTAAAACTGTCCCCAAAACTCCCATTGAGAACTTAGAGAATCTGAAGTTAGAAAGTCAGCAAGGTTCTGCCTTCACTTCAGAGTTTTCTATGGGACTGAGGTCTCTAAACTTATTGTAGCTCAGGGTAGAGTTTAGGGACTGTGGATAGTGGATCATTGCATGGAGGAGAGGCCTCATTTTCAGAAAAGACTGGGAAACTTTGGGTTGAACACATATTTGGAAGTGCAGGGAGAAAAGGAAGGCCAGAGAGAAAAAGGAAGCTTGACACAAGAATGGCTTTTGACGATGGCAATAGAATTGCTCACTTGTGGTTTCCTGGGGTCATTTCCACTTTTGCCAAGCACCATCTGATTTCCTCCAACCCTTTCCATTGTGTTTGCAGGTATTCTAGAAGGATTTGACCCCCCACACCCCTGTGGTGTGCAAGGCTGTCCAGCTGGCTATGAATGCAAGGACTGGATCGGCCCCAACGATGGGATCACCCAGTTTGATAACATCCTCTTTGCTGTGCTGACCGTCTTCCAGTGCATCACCATGGAAGGGTGGACCACCGTGCTGTACAATGTAAGTCACTGGCGAGCAGGGCAGAGGGCTTCTTTGGAATAGCTGACACCTCTGCCCAGCATTAGCTGGTCATAGTGGCACAAGCTTCTTGCCGTTCCACAGTTTGGCTGTGTTACATTGGAAGTAGCAGAGCACGGCTGAGTTCACTCCCAGCAAAGTCAGCTGACTTCAGCTAAATTCCTCACTTCTAAATTAACCATTTGTTCTCTTCAGCCCTCATTCTGCTGTCCTGCCTGCTTGATACTTGTTATTAGCAGGTGTCCCAAGGCCTGCCCAGTTTCCTCCTTTCCTGTGCTTGTAATGAATAAACTCTAGGGGTCCTGAGAATCCTTGGTCTTCACTGCCCAGAGCAGCTGAGAACACCTCAAGACTCAATGTCTCTCAGGTCTCTGTCTGTGTGTTTTTTCTATTTCCCCACATTCCTCTCTAGCAGATATCATATTGGCTTGCAGGAGACTGGGACCACTGCAGGGGCCTCTGGTAACATCCTTTTCTCTTTCCTTATAGTTTGGGCTGGTTGGTCTAAAAGGTCAAAGGATATTCTGGGAATGTGTCTAAGCTGTGGCCAGTCTTAGTACTTTATATCCCTCCTTAGTCTGGCTTCTTGCTAAGTAAAGGTACATAAACTTCCTAGTGCAATGGGGAGATTGCAGTGTCTATAGGATATGTGAACAAACTGGTTAAATCAAATTGCTCTAACAGTTTTAAACATGTTGGTTAATAATTTTGGGGCTTAGTAAGGTTACTAGGAAGTATAAGCTATTTGGTTACTGTCTTCAGGTCTTTCCAGTTTGACTTTCTGTTGTTATCGTGGCATTCAGTCCTGGCTGCCCATTAGAGTCCACTGGGAACTTTACAGAAGGGTAGTGCTTTGGATTCTGGCCAATTAAGTAAGAATATCTAGGGTTGAAGGACTGTCACTGACGTACTTTTAAAACTTCCTAACTGATCCAGATATACAGTCACTGTCCAGAACTACTACATCATGCACGTAGGAACTGCCAGGCATGGTGGCTCACGCCTGTAATCCCAGCACTCGGGAGGCAGAGGCAGGAGGATTGCTGTGATGTGAGTTTGAGGCTGAGCTCAGGGCCAGCCTGAACCACAAAGCGAGACCCTGTCTCAAAAAAAACCTAAAAAAAAAAAATGTTCATTGTGATCAACTCTGTATCCATAGGCTTCATATGTATAGATTCAAATAACAGCAGATGGAAAATATTCTAAAGAATTGTTACATTGTTACTGAGAGATACTGTGTAGTATGTGATAGTTGTGCCTGTATTAAATATGTATAGACTTTTTTATTCTTGGCATTATTCTCTAAATAATAAAACTTAACAGCTATTTACATATACTATATTTGGTATGTTATATAATATAGAGATGATTTAAAATATATGGGAGGATGCGTATAGGTTATATTCAAAGACTATGCCATTTTATATAAGGAGATACAGCATTCATATGTTTTGGTATCTATGGGTGGGTTGGGGGTGTTGGACCGGTGCTCTGCGGATTCCAGGGGATGGTGGCACTAACCTGGATCCACTCCCACATGGGCTAGGCAAGGTAGAATGGAGAGTCTTTGCAGAACGGAGGCTTATACCGAAGCTCCCAAAGGGTAGTGGAAAAGTCACCAGCACAGCTACCTCTCAGCATGCCTAGGGGTTAGCCTTGACCCACAACTCCTGGGGGACACTAGGAGGGTTTCATCAGCTTCTGATGAACAGTCACTCCTCATTTGAGATGGGAAGGTGATCCTGAGGCCATGTCACTCAGATTAGCCAGGCACCTCAAGGAATGATAGCACTGGCCCTGTAGTGACTGGTGTCACTTGTGGGGCTCTGGGAATGATGTACTTCAATTATATGTGTAGACTCACCTAAGTGATGTGATAAATGCATTGAAAGCCTGAAAGGGGAAGTGTTGCATTTGAGGATATAGGTGTGATCTGTTCAGGCGCTTTATTAGCCAAGGCTCAGGGTACTGAGACGGCAGCAGTGAAGCCAAAGGGCCACTCTCCCTCCCTCCCTTCCTTGCTTCCCCTCTTTATCTTGTGCATATATATCATCTCCCTAGTTTCATCCCACCAAGGAAGCAGTGAAAAATCCTCCAAAATCTCTCATAGTGTCAGCTTTCAGGGGTGCGGACTCACCCTCTTTGACATCTAGCCTATCAGTCATGGCATTTCAGTGTATCGAAGCCTTCCTGCTCCCGACGTGGCTGGCCTCAGGGATAAGGAGCTAGTTGAGCTGTAGGAATGGTTTCCAAAATCAGCTGATTGCCCATTGGCAGAACAGACTCACATGTGCTCTGAAGTGGTGTTTCTTTCTAAAGGACTGGAGCTCAGGCAAGGCCTAGAACCAAGAATTCCAGGCAGGTGATGGTCATATTTTAGTGGGCAGCTAGATACTTTTTGATTCAGGAGAAGTTGGGAACCCAGTTTTTTAGCCAGTGGTATAAAGATGACTCACATGCTGGGTTTCAGTGAACTTGGATTATGAATACAAAAATGTATGTTTCTGCATACTGTATAGGAAAACTACTCTCTGATTCTTTACCAGTGCCTCCACCGATAAGATGCAGACATAACCGTATTGATTTCCCTTTCATCTAGTGTTCCTGTTAGGAAGGTCTGATCCCCCAGCTCCTGTATCTCCTTACTCAGAGCACCAAGAGAAGCGAAGAATCTTACTTCTCAGTTGCTTCTGTTCAGTGGGGAGAGCACATATGTAAGATCAGTTCCAGTTGTACTCGAATCAATGGGACAACTTTCAGGTTCGCTCTCAAGACATAACTCAGTTTTACCTTTGTATGCCCAATATTAATGCTTCCCCATGTTTATACTCTTTCTGCTGTACATACCCTTCCTAAGTGGCTCTTTGTGACCTTGTGTTGCTGGAACAACTCTTACTCTTAATTTCATGTGCATATGACTCTTCTTACTGTAGCACTTTATTGTAAAAGGGAGGAAGGTTCTCTCATGTTGTCAGGGCAACATGGAGTCACTTGTGCTCAATTTAGTCTCTACCAAAATTTCTGCTTTGTCAGATCCCAGCTGTGTGGCTTCCCTCCCTCCTGTGGTGAAAGGACACTGAGCAGCCCACTCTTGTGCTGCTTCTACCTGTCTTCACTGTCCCTCCCCATGGTCTTTTCAACTCGCAAACTCACCTCTGCACTTACTAATTTAATTGATTTTAAATCTCCTCAACCTGATGCGTGTTTCCTCTGCAGCACAGTGTGTTCTCTCTCTGATCAATGCTGTTCACTCGGCAAATATCACTGTAACTTGGGCATTAATTTCTAATCCTCTTCTCGGACTGGATGTGCTGAAGAGAACTGACTTTTCCCGATACTGATGAGAGCCTTTTTTTTTTTCTTCCTCACCATTCTAGTTTTATGTTGTCTACCGACTTAGTTCACTATTTTCTTGTATCAGGATTAATACAAATCACAGATTCCTAGTCCCTCTCTGCAGTTACGCAAATATCTGCTCTAACCAGAAAAAATCCAGTGTTTTACATTTGCATTTCTATGGCTGGAGCTCTTTCTCTTCTCACTTGTTGATAAAGAAATTCTTAGGTCTGGGACCTGCCTATCTGTTATGAATGCCTATGAGGTCCTAGGGTCAAAGGGATCTTTAAAAGATCTCACTAGCTTTTGGCATGAATCAAGTTATAGTCAGGGTACCTTCTGAAACTCTCACTCCTGAGAAATCCTTTGGTCTTATAATAGTGCCTATGACTCTCTTTTAAGTTGCCTTCTTCCACTGTGCATTGTTAAATAGTTAATGTCTGTTGATTGTCTGCCTCACTGAGAACTTGTATGTGTTACACATCAGCATTTAAAAAGAATGCCATATTCCAAAATTTATGAAAAAGTACCAATGTCTTATTGACATGCTCCTGATTTAGTGATGTCTGTAGCAGGTGCTTTGGGTTCTGAGGTCCATTTGCTTTGCTTCCATCATCTCCTAACATCTCTTACACTCACTTTGGCTACAGTATACAATAGTTATACTCAAATAGTACATACACTGTACATACTAAAGTATACTCAGAAGTCAGCCAAATTGGTGGTAAGAACCTATTAGAAATTTTTAGTGATAGAAAGATGAGACACCCCGCTGCTCACAAGGTACACAGTTGGTCAGATTTGTAAATGCTTCTATCCAGGGTCAGTCATGCTCCAGAACTGGCTGTTTTTCTTCCATATTCCCTTCTGAACTTCTCCTTCCAGGAGTCTGGAACTCTGCAATACAGACAGCATAGGACTCGTGATGCATGTGCCTATTTACACATCACTGGTATGATCCATGGGAGTGATAACACAGCTGCCGAAGTTAACTCGCTGCCTTCCCTTGCAGGTTGGGAGGGGAAGTTGAAATGGGTCATGAAGACCCAAGATCACTTCCTCCCAATTCCTCTTGAGTGGTGAGCAGTACATCTTGTTTGCCGGGCCCTTCAAGTAGGAAGCGAGGGAAGTAGATAGATGGAAAAAAACTGTTTCTAGAACTCACAGTACATGCTTCTCCCCTGTTTATGTTCTTAAGTAATTACAGATTCACTTATTAACTCATTATTTAGTAAATATTTATTAAGTGCGTATTTATATACCAGGTACTATTCTAGATATTCGTGATACAGCAGAGAATAAGACATAAGAAAGCTCTTGCTCTTAGAATGCTTCTATTCTAGTGGAAAAATACGTAAAGAATAAATACAGCAGATGTGAAGACCTTCAGATGGGTATGTGGCAGGTTTATTTGCAGAACAGCAAAGAGACCAGCATGTTGAGTGCAGGGAGAGGAGAAGCCAGGGGAGGGAGGCCAGCTCAGGACTCTCCTAGTTCATTGCAAAGACTCTGTATTTTACTCTGAGTGATATGAGAGGCAATTGGAGGATTCAGAGGAGACAAATATGATGTGACCTGAGTTTATTCCAAGGAACAGTCCAGCTACTTTGCCTGGAACAGACTAAAGGAGCCCAGGTAGAAGCAAGGAGACAGGTTAGTGCAGAATCTGAGACAGCAAAGTGAGGCTGGCACTAGGGAGGTAGCAGTAGAGGGGATGAAAGATGGGCATATTCTTAAAGTTGAGCTCATAGGGTTCCCTGCTAGATTGGATGGAAGTGTGGGAAAGACAACCAGAAAGATAGAGTTGCTAGTGAGTTGAGAGTTTAGTGAGCTGAAAAGTACGTGGAGGATTAAATGTTGAGCTTGGACATGTTAAATTTGCCATTCTTACTTGATGTGATAGTAAGAAGAAGAAGTTGAGTAAATGAACTTAGGATAGAAACTGAGGCTGGAACTGCAAATTTGGGGCTTTCAGGGTGTGGCTGGAATTTAGTCTTGAACTGGAGTAGACCAGTGAGAAAGTGAATTTGGATGGAGAAGAGAAGTAATTCTAGAAATGAGTTCTAATGTAAGGATGTTAGAGAAATAATGAGTTATCAGCAAGAATGGCTGAAAAGGAACAGTAAGGAGGGAAGGTGAATATATGAAAATGTAGTTCCTTGGGATAGATGGAAGAATATGCTTCAGAGAGGAGGAAAGGGGTGCATCAAATTGGTTTCCTGAAAAGTACCTTCCGTATCATATCTACCTACAGTTTAAGTTTTCACTGTCGTACCTTACTGATAATTTACTGGAAATGTTTGCAAATTATATCTATGAGTCTTCTGTAATTTGTATTTGTATTTACTCTTTAAAAAACTGTTTTCTCATTTGAGTCACATGCTGCTGATGGATCCTAAAAGATGAGGGTTGGGAACTTATCACCGGAAGCCAGGAACATTTTGAGGCAAGTGGAGAAGACTTAAGAGAGGGTTGGGAGGAGCAGGTATTGCACTGACCCTAGTGTTGAGCTTTGTATTGAAGGGAAGGAAAGAACATAGGGAAGATGGAATACTGTTTACATGCCAATGACAGTAATCCATTTGAGGTAAAAAATGCTTATGAAGGAAAATTGGTAAATCCATGTCTTCGGGCAGGTAGAGGGGTGTGTGTGTGTGGGGGGGATGTTCTAGATACTGTGGCTTTGATCTCATAGGAGTGCCTATCTTTCATCACTGTACTAGGAGAAAATGGTTGCAGAAGCTTATACGTCGGTAGATTTAGTGCTAGAAGCTTACAGAAATTCTCTCTTCAATTGTTTTGATCTTTCTCAGTGAAATAGGAAGCAAGGTCATCAGCCGAGGATGGCAGGAAGAATATGTTGCAAGTTTGAGGAGAAGATATAAAATAGTTTTCCAGGAAGTAAGGGAGTGAACGGAGGAGGGACATGCATCTGAGTTCTGAGCCATGTCAAGAACCCAGTTAGTCAAGAATCCACTTCCCATCAGTGGTGATGAGTTCAGATGGGGCCTGTCCACATGGGATGCTTTCCCTGGGCCTTGGTCAGCCGTTTCTCAGATGGGAGGGTAGTAGAGCACTGGATTTTCCAAAGTAGCTTTGCCAGGTGAGTATAGTACATGAGGAGGAGATGGAGGGGTGCTTGTGGCATAGCAATGACATTTGGGGCCACAGAAGGAGGGGCAGGTACCGAAAAGACTGAAATGTTAGAATGAATGACTGTAGATCTTTCTGAAATGTGACTCTTGAATCTTCCGGACACATTCAGTCCATAGAGAAAGTTGGGAAATGTAACTTGTTGTATAGAAAAGCAGCAAGGAAATCAGATGCTCTGGTTTTTAATTGAGTGTCCTCACCAGCCCTAGCGGAAGGAATGTGCATAGTATGTGTGTGTGTATACGTGTGTGCGTGAGCATGTGTGCATGTTGCACATGTGCAGAGCAGGACCCCAACACACCTCCTGAGTTCTCAAGTACTTCATTCTGACCTTTGCTCAGCTCGGGCCCAAATGCTGGCTCAAAGCACGTTTCTGTCCCCCTCCCCCGACCAGCCCACGTTGCTCACTAACATTGTACTTTCAAATCTCATTTTCCCCCTCAGGGAATCTTTCTTACTTTTCTTAAAAATGCATTTACATTCACAGCATCTGCTGCTGCCTGGCCCCCTGGTCTCCACGTTTAGCACCCTCCCTGTCTGGGAGCCCCACAGAGGTTTCCCCCTGCACTTCGCCACCTGGCCAGCAGCTCGAGGTCTGCAGCAATCCTATCCCTGGCTTCCCCGTGGGAAGAAATTGGATTTGTCTTTCTTTTTCACACTGATTATGTTCCCATCTGTAGCTGTCTCCACGTTGAATTTCTTGCTACTCTATATCTGTCTTAGTTTCTTAATAATTTCTCTAACTAGAGATGCCATCATGCTCGGGATTTTTCCAAATATGCTGTTTCCCTCCTGATCTGCTGCCTGAATTTTGCATTGCACATCAGGCCAGTCTCCCAGTCCTTTGTCTGTAACAGAGCCATTAGCCTGGCCCCGGGTTCCTTTCTTTCTTTAGCCCACACTAATACACAGTTTAATTTCTAATCCATGGCCAGTGGCCTTAGATGCCTGCTGCCTCACACAGCTTTAGGCTATGAGCTTTCTGCTCTGAGGTAACACCAGGCCTTTGGTGTTCTGTCCTCTGGCTGAAGGTGAATGGTGACTCAACAGCTGTTTTAGACACTTTTCCCTTGATCACTCTGAAGCATAAATGTTTACAGAGTCTCAGCCAGGCTGGGATGGCACCAGTCTTTGGCACAGCGGGGAAACCAAAAGGTCTCAAATTTTCCTCAACTGATCATGCACCAGAAATGATTGATTGGGCAACTGCTTTCAGTACCCTCAGAGCCGTTGCTTCTAGAATCATCGGGCAGCAGTTAGTACAGGTGCACAGGGCTGGAAGTGCTCATATGGAGAAGGTGAGGGAGGGGCCAGCGCCATGGGAGAGTGCTGAAGAGAAGGGCCGAACCTGGGCCTCCCACAAGAGGTGTTTACACAAGTGTGAGGTTTATTCATTATTTGTCTACCATGCAGTGATCAGTACCCAGTGGGCTCTCAGGCAGTAGTTAATTTACTGACTTGAGTTTAGATGGGGAACAAGCCATGTGCGTGTAGTACGCATGTGTTCTTGTAAGCCACAGGGCCAACTGAAGATGGAGGATGGCTGGGAAGACCGAAGAAAGAGTGGATGCTGAAGTGAATGCTCATATGTTTACATGCACACTCTTGCCCTGGGTAAAGGGAGACCAAGGGGCTCGAGGTGGCAAGTGACAGTAAATTATTGCCTGTTGGACAAGCCATTGGGCAAAGACATCAGAGCTCTTGACAGTCAAGGTAAAGGGGATGTAATGTGTCTATGCTGAGATGCTACTTTACATTTTTACTTTGTATGTGTGTGCCTGTGACTGCTTATGTGGTATCGGGGATTGAACCCAGGTCCTTTGCACTGAGGTTATTCTTAGTCTTTATTTAATTTAATTTTTTAGTTTGAGACAGAATCTACCCGCGTCTCTAAGTTATCCAGGTCAGACTTGAGCTTGCCATCTTCTTGGCTCCACAGTGCTTAAATTATGTGCATGCACCACCACACTCAGCCATTTCTACATTTTAAAGGGCCAAGTCTCAGAAACTGATTTTAAAAGGTGAGTAGGTGAAAGAACGAGTAGAACTATTTCTTCATGACCTTTTCTCAGCTCACACCTATTAAACATAATATGCAGAGATTACCTCTTTGGGCCTTCCTCAAGTTTTACATGTTACGATTAGATGCTACTTTTTTCTAAGAGTGGAACTTTGGTTTGATTCTTCCTTTGAGTTACCCTAATGCCTCAAGGGACACTTAAGTCTGTCCCCAAAAGAACTAGATGGGAGCCTCTTTTCTCCCAGTTTCTTGCTTCTAGGACACCTGCTTTATTTTTGGAGAGTTCTTTTAACACAGCTCTAAAGAACCCCTCCCCCATCACCTCCTACACCCTGCCTTGGGCTTCCGTTGCCTGTTGTCTGACCACAAGAAGAGAGGGGTTTTCCCACGTTCCGGAGGAGGCAGGGCAGTGGAGTTAATCACAACAAGAGGATTTTATGAAAAAGCTAGTGAGTATAGTCTCGGTTGGTCATCTGCATAGGAATATGTTGGGTATTAAAGGAAATTACAGCCCTCAGAAGAAGAGAAGCTGAGGTGCTGAGAACAGCCCCTGAGGACATCGGTACCCTCTGAGTTCTCTCCCCTTCTACTACTCCTAGTTTTCCTTTGCCTGTGAAGAGCAGGCCAAGACAGGGTCCTTCCAGCCCCTGGAGGTTCAGCCTGGTCAGAGCACCTTCTGATGGTCCTAGGGGACTACTGCATTTCCGTCCTCTGGCTCTTCCCACCTTTGTCCCCATTCTCTATTGCTAGGCCTTCCCCTGCCCTAGGGACTCACCAGCCAAGATCCTGAATAAAATTTGCCTTTGGTGGCATCTATAAAATTTGCTTCACATTTTGTTTTAAAAGTATATCTTTTACCATCACACTTCCTTGAATTCAAGATGCTATTGATTATATAATTTAGCAAAAATTAAATTAAATTAAATTAAATTGCTATTTAGCTTAAATAGCATTGTAGGGGAAAAACTCTATTACTTTCTTTTTTTTTATCTTTATTGGTACATTAAATATACACATCATGATTGCACTCCATAATGGGGATTTGTACCAGTATAAGACACAACTTAATTCTTATTTTTTCCCATAGCCCTACCCACCCTACCACCCCCCCATATACATAAAATTTGTTTCCTTACTTTTTTGTTACAATCCAAACATTGTCCCTTTTCACCTTATTTTACATTGAGCATTTTCTATTTCACAATATATAACATACAATGCTAGGACTCATTTACATCTTCATTTTCTCATACCAGAGAAAAGATGCGATATGTACCTATCTGTGCCCTATTTATTTCACTTATGAGGATATCCTCAAGGTATGTCCATTTAAGTAGAAATGATTCAAACTT
>PVIR01001367.1:0-125489 GCA_004026965.1 Petromus typicus | reverse complement strand
TTAGTATCTCACTGTAATAAATTAAAATTATAAAGTTTAGACTTCTTTAATTAAATATAATTTATTTGTTTATATCATGAAAACATACATTATCAGTGTTTTGTAGTTTTCACTTCCTTCATCTATCCTTTGTACTACAAAATTTTTGAAGTTAGTAATAAAAATAACATTGAAAATAATTAATAATATTGGAATTTCTACATATAAATATGAAGAAAAATGTGGGTCGCTGAATATGTAAGGTTAAAAAAGGCAAGATCAACTAAAGTAAGACAGAATTTCTACAGTTAAGTCCCAAATTAGACCAAATAATTAACTAAAAAGGCCTTGGAGTTATAGTAAATCCAATGATCTTTTTGATCTGGAAAGTTGACAGGACTTTAACTTGGAGCCCAGCACCAGTACCACCACGTGGAAGTTCAGTAGTGGCTGAACCTGCTCACAGCACAACCTCCTATGAATGGAACAAGTGTATATCTCAGTTTTTCCTGCAATAAGCCATATTTCTCAGGAACTATGCCCTTCAAATTTTGCTTTTTCCCATAATTATAAGTATCAATTGTGACACAGCTTAATGTTGGCCTTGGAGACCAAGGAAATATCTTCACTACCACCCCCCCCCACTTAGACATCAGCCAACACAATTGCAAGAAGACTTTATCAACTTAGTTGAGGAGGGAGGCATAAGAAAGAATAGAATTAGGCTTGAAATTCCTTATTAGGTTGACCACAGTGAAGTACAACCTAGAACATGGCTCACAGTTCCTGTTCCCAAGGCAATATTCACCGGTAAAATATGTGAACCTATCCTAGTGACAGATGGAGTTATGTGGTCCTGGTGTGATGAACTACTCCTGTCCTGGCCCATATTACCCCTGTCCAGTGGCAGCACTCTCAGGGCATAACCAGCCCATAGTGACAGGCAGGTCCTAAGACAATAGGGCTTGGTTTTCTGCACTAATATCAGCCAACCATGAGCGAAGGTGTGGCTCCGACTGAGGTGACAAATTAGCTAGGAGGTTATTCGTGTCACCCCACGTTTACTCATTGTCCACTGTTGGGAAGAAGAGGTAGGTAGGCACAAGACATTGCTCAGTTTTGCTTTAAAACTGGAGTATACGTAGTAAATCCCTGGACCCAAACGATTTACACCATAACTAACAACAAAACACTGACTGGATGATGCGTCTGGGTAGGTAGACACAGAAAGGAGACTACCCCTCAGAGGTTCCTTCACAGTCCAACCTGAACAGCGCCATAACCATGAATTAGCTTCATACCTTTCCTGAGATAGGATCTAGTGCTAAAACAGGAACTAACAACTAACCAAGTATGGACCTACACAAGAATGGATGGATATCGTCATCTGTCAAAAATAATAATAATAATAATATTGGTAGTTACTGCAGTCTCAGAAAATAATTAACATCCTACTTTGAATTTCTGGAAACATGGGTAGAAATAAAGCCAGATTGTGTAGACTAGAATAAATATCCCTCAACATGCATACATCATTGCATATCAACAAGTATCAAGAATATGCAGGAACAAGGACCTTAAATAATAAACAAGATAAAGTATGAGACATTGACTATGAAGCAAATTGTACATATGATCTTTCAGAGAATTCAAAATAGTTGTTTTAAGGAAAATCAATAATTTTCAAGAAAAAAATCATTAATGCACAGAAGAATGTGATGCAAGTATTTTTAAAATTTCTCTTTGTTGTCTATATTTACTACCCAAGCTAAGTTGCTATCCACTCAAAATAGCTCATTATTAAATAACTTTTTGATAAGTTTATTAACTACAAATCCAAAAGAACTCTAACAAACATAATAAATTAGGAATCAAAACTTAATATTAAGAAAATCACTGACCTAGAAACGAAGATTGTTGTACAAGAGACAAAAAAATTACAAAATACACAACAAATTAAGTAAAAATATTGTAATAGTAAGGCCTTACCTGGAAATATAGGTTGAAATTATCTTTGAAAATATAATCGGTTAAATTCTGCAATCAAACAACAGAGCAGAAAAATGCATTAAAATCATGAGCCTTATATGTTGCTTCAAGAAACTCACTTCTCCTGAAAGTACATACAAAGTTGAAGACATAGCAAAATATAATCCATAAAAATACATTACAAAAGAAACCAGGGCATTTAGTTTCTATGAGAAAAAAATATTAACTTTGAATTAAAAGGAGTAAAAAGAGACAAGGAAAGTTATTATATAAAAGTAAGAGGTTGATTCTGCAAGAGAAAATAGAAATTAAAGCACATAAATACATACAGCAAATTTTAATAGGCTTAAAGAGAAAGAACCCATACAAAATTTTGAGGACATTAGCCCCTTATGTTCAATAATGGACAGATAATGTAAACAGAAAATTAATAAAGAAAATACAGAGTAAAATTGCATTCTGGATGATAGATCTAATAGATACCTATAGAATATTCCATTTATTTTCTTTTCAATGAGAATATGGAAATTTCATCAGAATAAATCATATTATAGGAGACAAAAATATCTTAACAAATTTAGATATCCTCGAAATCACATTAATTTCTTTTCTAGTCACATGGAAAATATTAGATATCTATATCAAGGAACACTTTGTAAACAACCCAAATACATGGAAACCAAGCAATATATTTGTGCACAACTAATGACTCCATGAAGAAATTTTGAAAATAATTTTAAAGTCTCTTAAGACAAATAGAAGCAGAATATATTAATTCCTTTGAGTTAAAGCGAAATAAATACTACAAGACAAATTTATACCATTCAATCCCTGTTTTAAAAAGTAGGAATGTGTCAAACAAATACCCAAGGCAATTGAAAAACAAGAACAAAACAAATTAATATAAGGAAACGAAAGTAATAAATATCAGAGAAAACTTTTAAAGTATAAAGCATAAAATATCTAAGAACTATATTTTGCAAAAAATAAACAAAGATGGCAAATCCATAACTAAGCAAAGGAAAGAGTAGACTTACAAATAAAATCATGAAGAAAAGCAACACTGTAGCTCACACCTCCAAAATACAAAAGATCGCATATTATGAATAACTAAAATTCAATAAGTTTTATAACCTAGAAGTTCTGAGTAAACTTTTGGACATATGTACCTGACCAAGACCAAATCATGATGAAGTAAACAACTGGGACAGAACACTAATGAGCAACAAAATTGAATCAATAGTAAAAAGTCAAATAAAAACCCAGAACCAAGTATATTCATTGCTGAATTCTACCAAATATATAAAGAACTAATATCAACTTTTCTCAAATTTTTCAAGAAATAGAAGAGGAAGATATTATTCAAAGCTCATGTTATAGTATCAGAGTTAGCGAATATAAAATATCATGAAGATATACATTCATACATATATGCATACAGGATACATAGATGCATACATACATGAAAAAATTTAGACAAAACTCCTGATGAACTTATGCTTGAAACAAACACCTCAACAAAATGCTGCTTAGCAAAATCTAAATATACATAAGAAACATTCACTTTGATCATATCTACAGAATGACAAAACCCTCTACAGAATCTACAAAACCCTCATGATCATACCAACAATGAAATAGCACTTCATAAAATATAGTAATCCCTTCTGCATTTAAAAACACCCCGTAATGAATTCAGCACATTGGGGATGTAATTCAGCATTAAAAAGATCATAATTCATTGTGGATTCATGTAATACTGAGTAGGTACAAAGAAAGGTTTCTCTAGGTGAGTTGGAAGGAGTCTGCTTAATTTCATTAGTTTTGCTCAACAAAGTACTAGAAATCCTAACTAGAGCAATCAAACAACAGAAAACAAAGATGTCAAATTATATGATATATGTAGAAAATTACAAGTACAACTGAACATTATTTCTATAACATTATACATCATTAAGTTCAATCTACACTGTTTTCATACACAGCATACAAATATAAATATCACATCATTTATCTTATATAAGAAATTCCAAAGATAAACTATAAAGTAAAAGATAATAGAAACAGAGTAATTAATTTTTTTCAAAAGGGAAGGAGATCAAAGATTTAAGGAGAAATGGGGAAAGGATAAAGATGACAAACAAAATCATTTAAGATGTATTATTTACAGGTACCAATTCCCCACATTGAACGTAATTATTGCATATTACAAACACATGTTGAACAGAAAAATAAATTTCAGTACACAGAAAGAGTATCCTGACCATGCTGGAGATGAGGATGTAATAGAACTGATTAGGCGAATGAATGCTACTCTGAATAGCACTCACTGAAATTGGAAATTAGCTAAACCTTGGACAGCTCTTCAGGAATTTCATGTAACAATGTACCAAAATTGGTTCAATCAATTCCCAATTATCGGTATTCAGTATTGTAATAAAAATTGTGCTTCTAAAATTATAGGTTTCATTTACAAAATAAATTGCTTGAAGTAGAATTGCTTTATCGAGAGTTTGAGTTTTAAAATTAGCTGAAGGATATATACATTTATTGGAGTATATACATGCATAGAAATGTATACACATATACATATTCTCACATACATACTAAATTCTATGCCTGAAAATAAATGTAATGAAACTACACATCCTGAGTGAATTTAGTGTTAATTTTCCTCCAACTCTATCTCTCCTTTGACATTTCAAAGAAAATTTAACAAGAGAGTTCCTGGATATGTCTACGTACTGAACAGCTTTAGGTTACTGTCCAAACTTCTGGCAAATAAACGAGGCTATATTTTAGCCTGTATTGGTATGTAAATTAATACTGATGTTAATTTGAAATTATATTTTATAATGAAATGTGAGGTCTTCTCTCTTTTTCTCCTGAACTTACACTGCCAAATGGTAAAAATGAGAGGAATTACTTCAGATTTTTCAATGAAAGACACAATGAAAGGTTGGGGAAATGACTATCCCAAATTTGTGAATTATGTACTGGAAAAGAATGATCCACCAGATCTTTACTACACACTTATTTTATACTTGACCTATGGGAGAACAAAATTCTCCCCTACTTAATTAATGTAATCATTTTTGATAACCTATCCTATCTTGTAGTAGGTTACAGTGCCCTGCCTAGTGTCTGATGCAGGCATAAGAAAGACTCAAAGAAAGAATTCAAGAAATGGAGAAATGACGAGCCAGGATGGCCAGAGCTAAGCAATCCCAAAGGTGCTGATCAGTCCAAGGACTCCATGCTACATGTGTGGATGTGCAGTTGTGGATATTATGCTGGAAAGGTGTGTAATGGAAAAGACAAAGCATTCTTAAATTAGGAATAAAATAGACAAAATATCAGGTTGTCATTAGAATATTTTCCTTCTAACAAAGAAGGTTCTAGTCATGATAATGTAATTTAGGTGCCAATTACTCTAACCTCAGCTACTACACTATATCATATTGTGGCCCACAGCTTCCAAGGCCATTTCTCTCAGCTGTGGCCATTAGCAAGAAAGTCATGCTAACTTACATGCTACAACCATGCTTATGAAGTGCTTCCTCGAATCACATAAACTTGACTCAGATTTGCTTTTTAAAATGACCTATTGAGGGATTAACTCTTTAAAGACTGCACTGTGTATGGCTTGCTTTGGGCATAATCAATAAGGAGGTCTTCAACAGTAGAGTGATGTTTATGTTTTATTTTTTTCCCATTGTATTTTCTTCTTTCTATTCCACTCCCAGTCCACCCTAGCCATTCTGCCATCTCTGCTCTTATAGGCATTGCATGTTAAAAATCACATAATATTTATGTTTTTCATATACAGATTCAATCAAAAAAGATATATATGAATGTGATTATATATTATATAACATATGTAATATATAATAATATATAGTATATATTAATTACATATATATATATGTATATATACATACACATACTGCAATTTTCTTTGTAAAAGAAACATAGCCTAATTCAATCTCTCTAAGCAGACTGGAGTAATTTTATTTCTTTCTTTTGAATTCAATAACAATGTTTGATTAAATGTAATACATTCCGTTCAACCATTTTTCTTATGAATGCCAGTCACATTCGTCCAGTTTATTTTTTGCTACAATAAATATTAATATATTTAGAAAGGCTATAATAAATATTAATATATTCATAAAAATTTCAAGAAGGGAATTATTATACAATAAGGAACACAGATATTTTTCAGTCAAATGAATTTTGCTAATTTGACTTCCAAAAATTTATAATGATTAATATTTCCATATACCCTGTATGATAATGACATTTTTGGAACACTTTCACCTGCAGAAAATATTTTTAGTTTTAATTTTAAGTATTCTGAAGGGTAAAAAATAGTATTATATTGTTAATTTACATATCATGATTACAAATGAATTTTAGTGTATTTCATTGAATTTCAGTTTTGCTTCTAAACATTGAATGTTTATATGCATTTATTATTTTTACTGGATAATTTTTAGTTCTATCAGCAATTTTCTTGAGTTGTTTATAAATACATATGCATACATGCACATCTTTGTTTGCATTGATGTGTTATATTTTTCCAAATAATTACATGTATGTATATACCTACTGTATATGTGATACCTTTTAACCATTCAATTAAAATATTTTTAAAATATCTAATAGAATTATTCAAATCAATTACACCTAAAATATTTATGTGATCCAGGTTGTCTTGTAGTTGCTCAGTCTATTATTTTGTGGTCTAAATTATATATATATTTCTTTATGCTACATAACACAGGTATCAACTTTTATTTTTTTCTGAATATTCAGTTTGACCATCATTCAACATTTTTTCCAATCATCAAGTTGCTAATAAAATTCTCATAAATAGCACAATACATGTTCATATTGTCCATTTTATTTTACTAGTACACTTTAAATTTATATGTTCACACCATAGTAATATTTAACTATTCAAAAATAATGTATAAAACATTAATTTTTCATGTCACTTACAAAAGTGTATTCAGAAAATGATAGATGGAGGATTTTATTTGGGTAAATGTCATAATTTGCTAAACAAATTCTATTATTACAGTTCCTTGGACAAATTTAACAATCATGACAATAAGAACAAACAATAATGCTCACAGAAAAATAAATGAAGGAGAAAGAATGATAAAGGAAGAAGGAACAAGGAAGAAAGGGGAAAGGAAGGAAGATTTTTAAAAAGGAAGGAAGCAAGGAACTCAAAGATAGGGAAAAATGAAAACAGGTAAATCCCTCTGGAAGTGACACAACAGGACCCAGATATTAAGGATGTATTAAAATATAGCTGTTGAAGAAACTTTAGAGGAAATTAGGCATGGAATTCTGAACTTTGTGCACTGTGACCAAAGAGGCATATAAAGCAAGTGGTTGGGTCCATTTCAGGCAATGAGCCAGAAGTCAGCCTTCCATGAAAAGAGAAAGTCCTCAGAGTTCCTTTCCCTGTAGAACAAAGAGTAAAATTTACTGATTTAAATTCCAGGGAGATAAAAAATCCTGTCTTTCCTTTAGGCTTTGAGTGGACAAAACTTTCATAGTTCTATCATGATTCTAGGTCCCAATTGATTTTGGGGACTCAAAAGGACATGTGGTAGCTACAAAATGTAAAATTAAACTGCTTGCATGAACTTTTAAGAGGAAGTAATACAAATAACACAGGAAAAGGACTTTGGATTAGTGACACACTTGAAGTTCTTGACGCACCAAAATCAAATCACCTGGAATGATCGATTTCTCTGCAGAGCTGCGTATGCCTCCACAGCACTAGGTTTGGGTCACACCTTACAGATGAGAAGACCAAAGTGAAGTTCTATTAGAAATCAAAGTAACTGGATGTTATGGATAGTCCCAAAGCTCCTAACTTAATTTATAGGCAAAATATAAGACTAATTATGAACTGAGGAAAATTTCCCACTTAAAACATACATATGTGCTTTCAAAGCTATTATTATAAGTGGTTTACTATCCCCTGCCTCACTGAGAGATGATATTCTTCACTTTCCATAAATAGTTCTATCAAGATATGTTACAAATACACCACCAATCATTACAGTTTAATTGGGATATAAGTATGTTTAATAGAGAGTTTCTATTAATAAACTGCAGGATATATTAAAAGTGACTCTATAATAGAGTTGTATATAACCTGGCCTTTAACACTAAATCCTTATAGTTTATGTATCAGCCAAATGAGATCTATTTATCTACTCTACTTTTCCACATTAGAAATTTTGTAAAATGGTAGTAGAATTCTAAAATTTTACATTACAGTGATTTAAAAAGAGTAACTATCATTGCACTTGTTGGTAATTTGGAGATACTTTGCCTTAGAAATACAAGAATGCTAAAACAAACCTTTGCAAATATCATGACAGAATTTAAATTTTGATAAAATAAAAAAATAGCTACAAGGAATGAATTTTGAAAAAGAAAAAATATTATTATTTTGAGTGATATAAATATGTAGCTACAAAACCTAAACTATCAGTTTAGGTTGTGCAAAGAATTAAATATCTTAAAATAAGTTGCTTAGTGTAAGATAAATACACATATGTTTCATAAATCTTCCTCCAACTAGCAAAAAATATATCAAAAAACATGGGATAATGTGTTTCATATCTCAAAATAATTATTACATGATCTATGAATTTTTTTAAATTATTATTTTGGAGAGTTTGAAAGATTATCCACAAGGAAAGTTGATAGCATATTACTTATGATTTCAGCCATTTTAACAATTTACATAGGTAAATTCTGATTTTTAAAGATATGAACTAGTTTTGAATATAGATACACTCATATGTTTTATGTAGAATGTTAAATTTAAAACAATGAAAAATGCAATTTAAAACTTTTTATAATGCTGTTGGGATCGATCCCATGACCTTCACACTGCAATATATTCCTAGTCCTTTTCTAATTTGTAATTGTGTGACAGGGTCTAAGTCAATGATTGTCTGGGCTTTGGTCAAAATTTTGATACCATTTCCTTAGCCTGAGTGCAAGAATGGGATTATGGAGTGAATCATAGATAGTTTAAAACAATTTTTGCTAACATATTATTTAAAACATAGTAGAAAGACATTAGACTCATCTATTCATAGATGGTGCTGTATGCCAATATAGTTTATAAAATCCAAAAATGTTAATATGTGAAAAGATACCCACATAGAATTAGAAAAAACTAGAATATTCAGAATTTGTGTAAGAGATTACTCCCAGCAAAATGATAATAAATGTTGGATTAAACACTTGAGTGTGTAAAATAAATGTAGGAAAGAAAAAACACCAAATAGGTGTGGAAGCCACAGTACCATCGCCACTACCCTCACCTGTGTCAGTGGAAGGTATGTGAAGAGGTACCTCCAGTAGACCCATCACTTACAAGGGAGCTGTCTTCCACTCCACTGGAGGGAATTTAAAGGAAGCAGGTAAATGTATAAGAGATATCTTGGGGCTGGGGATTTAGCTCAGTGGTTTCAACGCCTGTCCTGCAAGCATAAGGGCCTGGGTTCGATCGCCCATAACCACATACTCACTTTCAGCAGCAATCAGTACCATATACAACAGTGCGGGTGCGGTGGCTCACGCCTGTAATCCAGCACTTGGGAGATAGAAACAGGAGGATTGCTGTGATGTGAGTTTGAGACTGAGCTCAGGGCCAGCTTGAACTACAAAGCGAGATCCCATCAAAAAAAAAAAATAAATAAAATAAAATAAAGATGTCTTGTAATGGGATTAAAGTTTTGAGTCTTTACTATATTAATGACAGTATTTTGGTTTTGTGAGATGTTTTCATTGGAGGAAGTTGGTTAAAATCACTTTCATGTGAATTCACAAGTACCTCAGTATAAACTTATTTTTTAGGTAAAATAAAATATCTGTGAAAAATTTTATTAAATGAAATATAGGGCACATATAATATTTAATGAAACTAAAGTTTTGATTTATATATCCACAGTTCCTACTGGATAACATTTCATACATAAAGAAAATGTAAGTGATCTGGTTATCTTTAAATTTACTAAATGTACAAACTTTCAAATGTCCTGAGTGCTAAGAAGGTTGTATAGTGAAAGTACAACTAGAGTTGGCACCAGTGCAAAAAATTGGTAGACTTTTAGTTATTAAACAGTGAGAAGAATAAGAACTTGGGTGATAATTTTTATCTTTATTTAACTTCCTAAATGTTACTCTCCTGCCTTTGACAATAACATTTTAAAATTCATTTTTTATTATTGAACACATTTAACTTTGTTAACAATTTCCTTTCTAGTTTTATTTTAATTAAATGAATTGTGCCATACGTTCATTTCATTAGGTCTTCCTTTTCATTAGTTATTAGTACTATAGGTTATCTAATTTGTTGGTTATATAAATCGAGGAAATTACTTTCTTCTACCAATAACTATCCCAGCTTTTGCGAAAGTGCAAATGAATAAGGAAGTACTATTTAAGTGTTTATTGCATAAATTTATTTTCACTGGGAAAAAAATAGCTTTCAGCTTTCTAAAGAAACCACTCTCACTATATATTTGCCACTCTCACTATAATAAAGTAGAAGGATCTAATTTTTGAACTTCATTATTTTAGACTGAAAAGGTAAATGTTAGAAGCATGTTATTCCCACACTAAAAATGCCCTTTAGCATTTGTTAAGTCGAATTTCTCACACTACCATATTTCACAGATTATAATGCTGGAGCTGCAACAGTGCAAGGACCAGACCGGCCAGATGTCACATCAACTTTGTCATTTTTCAAAGCACTGCATTGCTAATCTTCTCCCGTACACAGATAATATTTCTGATCTAATGAACTGAAACCTGGCTGGTACAATATAGTGTCTACTGAAGAAGAGGTCCTTCAAAATATACATCACACAATGAAAAAATTTATCATCATTAGAAAAATATTATGGGACATCCTCAAATATACACATGGTAGAATTAGCAATGAGGAAGAATCCTGACCTCAGAAGTCAATACCTTGAGAGAAAGGAAGTCTTAATAATTTTTAAATAACCATAATTGCAACCTTGATCATAGTATATGATTCTTTCAAAATTGTACTTTTGCATAACAAATGTATTAAATGAATAGAATAAATTTATACATTTAGAATGCAATGTAAAAACAGTCTTCTGTTTAATAAAAACAGAAGAAATTAAATTTATGCCATATTGAATTTAGGTATAACCAACAAGTGATCAAATTTTATTGATTAAAAGCATTAAGTAGACTTAGGATAATTATTCAAATTTGAATCATACATGTTCAATATATTCATTTTGCATATTTTTCTTAGTCACTGTTATGTATCAGAACCTAAAAGCATAAAACATAGCATCTGCTTTGACTATGTATATTCACTTTAGGGAAATATGGAACAGAAGCGATTACCTGAAAAAATTCAAGTTGAAATGCATTTGTGATTTATTTATTCTGCTACTCTTACATTCAAGAGTGCATTTAATAAGTGATTGCATTGTTCTAAGGATAGAATGGTCAATTCATGGATTAAAACTCTAAAACAACTTATACTGGTACAAATTCCCATTATGGAGTGCAATCAAGATGCATATATGTAATGTACCAATAAAGATTTCAATTAAACAAACCTCTAAAACAACTATCTATAAGGTATTCATTTTAACAAGCAGTATTTTATTTTTAAATGGAAGTACTGAAACTTTTATAATAGCATATTAAAATATATGATCATACAAAGCAATCAAAAAGCAAACAGTGAACATATATGTGAGAGAAATAAAAGAAAGAGTCATGTTCTTTTAAAACTAAGAAAATTGTTCACAGAAACCTGGTAACAATGACAAGATAGATATGAGAAATATCTTCTATTTCATAGAATCAGTTTTACTGCAAAGACTTTTTAAAAGCCTATGTGAAATGCAAAGAAAGCTAGGGTAACAAAGGATATTTCCAAGGCATTGAATGTATCTTGAACATAATCAGCAACATACCTGTCCATTAAGAGTTTGTATCAATAAATACAAAAATGAACAAACCAGTGCATCTGTGTTTTTCCTCTGTGTGATAAAAAAGGCATTTCTCTGGTGATGACAAACTTCTGAGTGCTCAAAGTACTTTATTTTATGATAGCATTTATCCAGCTTCCCCTAAATGAAATAATGCAAGATGTTTATTATTTCTGCATCTGCTCCTATGTTCTGTTAGCCACTTCACTAGCAATTCCCATTAGCATGAAAAAAAAGAGAGAGAGAGAGAGAGAATGATTTGATTTTTTTCATCTCCTAGTTGCCTAGATAGGCTTTTTTTTTTTTTTTTTTTTTTTTGCACACGGTTCACTTTCAAATCAACAAATACTGTAAAAGAGAATGTTGATTTTTTTTGAATTGAGGATAAAAAATAAAATGGATATTAACAAAAAGTTTCGACAATTTTCAGGCTGTTTATTATCACTAGTGATGTAGTTATTATTTTTTTCTATATTTAAAAGGAATTCATGTTGCTGCCCTGAATTAATTTTGCATTTCCTTTCTTATCACCAAGAATGGAAGAAATGCAGGGAATTCTACAGTTCTTACTGTCTATGATCAGAAGGACTAATCCTCCGGTGCTGTAACTGCACTGATGTATGAGTGGTACAGAGGGACTGTGCATTGCAACTATTTACTTGACACTCTTAACCCAGAACACTACCTTGGTTGTCTTACTACCATTATGAATTATGACAATCAACATACATCTCTTTTATAGTGTCTAGCATATTTCAAATCTTTCTATTTCCATATTCATAAGGCTTCAGAAAAATTAACATCATCTGCCAATCATACGGGATACTGAATAGAGAACTAATGGTAGTAGAATAAATAAATTAATTAATTAATTAACAGAAGCTGGATAGGTATTAAGATTTAGTTGTCTACTTTTAAAAACACAGATAATAACAAAATGAGACAAAAGGGAAATCATGTGAAAATATGTCATGTAATTGACAAGATAGGGGATGACAATGAGTTAACAACCACCTCAAATCGATGGACTCTAGGAATGTGGGTGCATATCAATCCAGTCTTCTCTCTCACTACCATGCATGCCCGCCCACTGGTTAGTAAAATTTGGAATATTAGCTTATAAAGGTCTCACTTCTGGGGGGACATGAACCTCAATAGATTAACCAAATGATGTTTTATTTTACACTCTGTTAACCCAAAATTCTACCTCTCCATTTTTATGAACACAGATATGTCTATATTACTTAGATCTTACCATATTCCTAAATATCTTATCTAAAAGATAACATACTAAGGGAGAAAATGTAAGAAAAAAATGGGCCAAAACCCGCATCCAGTTTTAGGAAAGGTTTTTCATTCTTTCAGGCTAGTCAATGTGGTTGAATTTTACAGATTTTTTTGCAAGTTCACAAAGATCCCTAAGACAAGATACTTTGCTCTAAACAGTATGTGAGCCAAATTTTTTCAATTGCTTAATAAGAGTATATTAAAAAAGCTCACAACAGTTTTTAGTATATATTCAAATTGGAAAATCAAATAAATCCATCCAAACTCACAAACTGTGTACTTATTTTTATTTTGTTTCATTTTGGTAATGGGAAAAAAAAGTAATAAGCAGTTACATAAGGCTGATGCATATGTTTCCAGCTTTTAGATCAAAGCTATGCTCATTTAATAAGTTGATCTGCACTGAAACTTCACACATCAATTATTTTACTTTTTGAACATAATCATGATAGTTCACAATCTATACAAGCCAGTAACTCCCCAAGTAATCTAAAATCACAACTGAAAAATGTTCAGAAGCATTGAACCCATATTCATAACTATGAGGAGAGGGTTAATTCTCAGAAATCCTCTTTCAATTTAGTAAGAAAATTTTTAGAACTGGAATATACTTTGCATTTTCACTATATATTGGGATCAAGGAAGGGTAAAGGGAAAATATGAAGTAATAGAAAAATATAAAACTTTGCCAACTTTTATCATTTTATGTATATTTTTGGCATTCTTAGGAGAAGAGGGAAAATGTCATTTCTACAATTCAGTATTGAACCTTGAAATAAAAGGCTGTTATTTGTGACAAGTTAAAATTGAATATAACCTATAATTTGTTTAGCAGTAAGAAGATATGTACTACTCATGCCTACCCACTAATAATCTTAAATCACAAAAAAATTTGTAATTTTTAAGGATTCTTTTCACTAGGAAGCAAAAGAAAAGTGTGTTTAGATTCCCTCGCATCTTGAAAGTGTTGACTTCAGTCTTCACTGAAATGATAAACTGACACTCGAATCTAACTCATTTCTTTCAATTATCATGCTTCAAACTTTAATTATTAAAACAAAGCTTTTCAAGTAACTATATTAAAAATCTTCAGAGATCAGAAAGACTTGCATATGCTTGCTCTGTTACATCCACCAAAGGATAAGGAAAGGTAATCTCTCTATCACATTTCTAATGAAATATTCCAATCGGGAATATATTTGTTAAAAGCCCTCTTTCCTAAGCTGAATATGATGCTTATACATGTTTACTAAAATTCTGACACTCTACCAAATCTAGCTTCGAGTGCACAGGTTAGCTATCAGGATAATTATATTCTGCCACTATTGGTGACTTTCTTGTGATCATTTATGGAAAGTACTTTTTAAATTTTTCCATAAAATAATAATCCAGTAAACTACCAACTGTCTACTTTCTGTATTTCTAGCTCTATATTTCTGACAGGAATGTAGCTGCAGTCCTGTGCCAGTAGAAAGGTATTAAACTTTTATCTTGCTTTATCAGAATCAATTCAAAACATTTTTTCATGCTTAATTTTAGATATCAAATGGTCAATAACGCTATTTGGAGGACAGGTAAAGAAACTCTTGAGAGATTTTCTAATTAATTATCCGTTATTCAAACTTGATGGATGAATAACATATCCATGCTCCATTGATTTAGGTACTTTGCAGTTTTAAAATGCATCATTTCCCACAGTAGGTCTCTTGATGGTATCCGTGTGTTCTGTCTTGCTCACTATCTCATTATGAGCCTCCCTACTCTGTACCTATATGAAGCTTTCATGATGTATTTATAAACCTTTTTGTGTTCAGTCTTCCTCATCGTTTGAGGTTTTTCACACAGTTATCCGGATGCTGTTGCTTGTTCGCTGATATAGATCAGCTTTAGAACCATTTCTCTTCATGGGTTTTAAAGTATCTGAAAGGAAAGTGATTTTGTTTGTGTTTTATTTATATGTTAATTCATAACAAATGCAAGGTTCCAAAAATATTCATTACTCACATTCAGAACTACATTATGCATCTTTACTTTAAAAAACACTTATTTTGCAATAATGTCAAATGTGTAAAAATATCAAAATTTAATATTATGGAGAATATCTGTAAACCCATCACCAAGATTTTAGAGATTTTCTCGCCCTTAAATATTGTTAAAATTTGAGTAATTAAAACTGGACTTTATTATTTTCTAATACTGGCCTCTAAATCTTATTCTCTAAATTATTTGAAAGTAACACATCATGACCTTTTAACCCTAACTTTTTCACTTTATATTACTTAAGAGCAGTATTTTTGTCTTACACAACCAAAGAAAGTTATTAGCTTATGAAAATAATATAGTCAGCTAGTTTAATTTCATTTTCTATTCATATTCCTTATGTCCTTATTGACCTAATAATGTCTTTAATAGCCTTTTTCCCTTTCAAGCTAGGTCCAAATGGGGACAAGAATTGGAATAAGTTATCATATGTCTTCACACTCTTTAACCTGGGGGTCAAGATCACTCCTCAGTTCATATGATATTACATCAATATTTTTGAAGAATAAATTCTGCATCCTTTGTCTTAGAAAAACAAATGACATGTATGACACATGGCCATCACTGGGGCCGCAGGCACTCTGTCATAAGTAAGATCTCCTTTTTTATGCATTTATTATTCACACAGTTTTAGCAGTTTCTGCTTTTCAATTGTTTATAAATGTATACTTTATATACACATATAATAATATATACACATATACAAGACACTGGGGTTATTGGAAAAACTTTAAACTGGCTTTAATGATGATCTATTTTTTCTTACTTATTTTTGTTCAGCATATAACTATTGTCAATATATAAATATGACAATTATATGTTAAAACTAACAATTTAAGCCAAAGTTAAATCAGCCAGTCATGAGTCTCACTAAAATACTCTCTCAAATCATTTTTCTAAAACTATGAAGGCTTAAACTGTAACACAAATTAAATGCTGTTAGGGCATGTAAGTTCTTGTATCTCTAATTTACAAAGCAATGTGAAAATCCTACAGTTTGTCATATTTTCTTTATTTTTAACCTTTATAAGAGGCATTTAATATAAATTTAAACATTTTTTACAACTAAATGGTTTAATTAAGCTTTGTTTTTTATTCTTCTAAAAAACTACATAAAATAATCTAGAGTTTCCTGTAATGTAGTGTTAATTAAGCTGGTTACTACAACAAGGAATATCCTTGTTTTAAAAGATGAAATCTTATTATTTTAATTATTGATATTTTTTTATTCTGATTACATTTTCCCCTGATATACATTGTTTCCTCTTCTTTAATTTTTCCTGCTTGTTTTTCTTCTTTCTGTTTATGTTTAACGATGTATTTATGCTCAGAGAGCTCTGAGCATAGTACTGCTCACCAAAAAGCATTAATAATTTTCACTTCTCTACATCTCTTCTTATCCTGTTGCATTTAATAGCAATTTCTGTAATGTTACTTTTTATTACTTAGTCTCCAGATAGTGAAAAATGGTTCAAAATTGTTTCAGCATTAGTGTTCCTGAAGAAGTCAGTTCATGATTCACTCAAGATTTCTATCTTAACATAGACAGATTGCAAGAGGGAAGCAGCTTAGTGGAAAATTTCATCAATGATAGACTGAAACTATATCAAGTTCTATATACTCAACCTTCTGTGTTTTTAAGTTATTTTGTTCAATTCTTATGCCTAGTTCAAAAAAGTGTGCATTATTTAATTACACACATAATAGGTACATGACAAATATAAAAATTCAGAGTCTTGTATAAGCTCCATTTTATATGTAATGTACTTATTAGGCAAGTACTGTGCTCTGTCCACTGTTTTGATGATCAGAAATTCTGAATGTTTATAAAATGACTCTGCTGTCACTTAAAGGTTATAAACTGCTACTTTGTCTCTGAAATTTTAGATCTCTCAGAATAATTCACAATACATGCCACCTCCTCCTTCTGTTAGAAATCTTTTAAGGCTTTAAAAACATTTCTCTAGTAATCCAAAAAAATTAAGCTATATCATATAATAACTATACATTGTGGGCCATGAAGTCACATAAGGGAAAATTTAAAAATCATTTCTTACTTACATTTTCATAGACAACGCATTTAACTATTACATACTTCATTCAATTATTTTGTACAAAAGAGAAACTAAGAATAATTACTTCAAGTGTAATTATGAATTCAGACAGTGGACAAACCATCATTTATTATCAATTATTAACAAAAACAAGCCAATGTGTCTCCTTATGATGTTTTATTCAACAATGGTCTCAAGATTTTACCCCTAGGATCTGTCTACTAATAATATGTTTGATTACACTGTTCAAAACAATACATAAAAAAAATACTAAAAGTTTTTAATAACCTCTAAAATGGCAGTAAACAAATAGTGAAATCAAGCAATCCCATTATTGAAATAAAACCAAAATAATTTTAATTGATTTGACATATCTCTGATATATATTTTCTGAAAATTACAACATATGTTCTTCTAGAATACATTAAGAGACTTAAATATGTTTGTGAAGTTTATGTCTTAATTTGATTAGGGTAGTTATTTCCTCATACAGTCTATAATTTAATTCAACTCTAAACAAAATGCTGTAGACATTTTCAAAGGCAGGAATTAAAAACTAATTTGAAAATAAGGATATAAATGTTAAAGTGGAGTAAAATATTACAGTTCTAGAAAATCAGAACGAAGAAAATTTTTACTAAATTTGCAAATTTTGGGCCAAGATTTAGCTCAATAGTGCCGCTGCCTTCCTTGCAAGTTCAAGGTCATGAGTTCAATCCCTAGGACCACAAAAGACAATAAAAACAAAAAAGATCTCATAAATTGAATAATTTGCACTTTCTAAGTCTATGTGATACATAGTAGGTTGAGAATAGTATAATTCTTAATAAACGAAACAAAAAAATTTATGAGAAATAAAGACTCACATTTATATGATCATTTTATTCTTCACAAAGAGGCCAATTCAATAAAGGTGACATTTTTTCAACAAAAAATATTGTAATAATTTCACATATACAAATGAAAAATTAGCTCAGTATATGAAAAAATGAAGATAGTTTAAATAATTTATTAAATTATAAATAGAAACAAAAATTAAAAATAAAGATTTTAGAGAAATGGTTAATTTCAATGCATATTTTCATGACTTTTATAGGCAAAGCTTTTTTAACATTTTACAGAGACAATAAATTATGTACGTTAGAATATTAACCATTCTTCTAGTTGCTAGGCATACTACCAGATACCCACAATTTAGAGGAGGAAAAGATTAATTTGGCTCAGTTTTGGAGAGTTCAGTCCTTGGTTGGCTGTCTCCTAAACTACCAGAGAAGAAGGGGCATGGGAGTATATATAATACTCAACATCACACTCCTGTTACCTACTCAGACACAAGAGCATGCTTTACTAATATTTGTGGGATTTCTTAATCCAATAAAGTTGACATATGGAAATATTGGTTGCAAACCTACAATATTAGAAAAATGAAATAAATATCTGATTATAAAATTAATATTTTGGACATTAGTAAGGCACATATACTGAGAAAGAAAAATATCTCTCCCAAAGGAAACACACTTATATTATGTCAGTCATGTGCTGAGTAAAGATGGTTTGGTGAGTGATGGAGTGTCTATGTGGCAGTATAGGGTATGACCTAGTGATGTACTTATTTTCGGTTGTGAAAGCTCGCTCTGTGGTATTTGTGCAAAAATGAAATAGTCTAACCTGCATTTCACATACAAAGAATTCAATAATAAAATAGTAAAGTGTTTAATTTTATTAAAAATAGGAGCTATTCATTTCCTACACTTTTCTGAAAATAATATGCAGATAATCACTTTACTATAAGGGATTAAATACAATAATTATTTACACCAGAATATGGTTTCTGAAAGTTGGAGAAGTTAATTTCTATAAAGGAGTTCTAATTGTGATGAAATATATTTTATATTTTTTGTTTTCATGACTTTTGTAGCATCATTTTGCATATAATTTTAATTTGCTAATATTCTTTATGGATTTTCATGTTGCTGTTCTCTAAGATTATCGATTATCCTTTTTTAATATTGGTTTTTTAAATGCTACTCAGTTACTTGGGAAATATATATATTCTGACATCATGCTATAGGCTATTTTTTTGTTGTTGTTGAAATCTTTATTGGTACATTACTTATACACACCATGTTTGCACTCAACAATGAGAATTTGTAAAAGTATATGACACAAATCAATTCTCATTTTTTCCCATAGCCCTGCCCACCCTACCTCCCCCACCCCTTATATACATAAACTTTGTCTCCTTTCTTTTTTGTTATAATCTTATTAGGCTATTTTATAAAATGTCAATAATGTCAGACTGCTGGAAATATTGTCCACATCTCAATGTTTACTGATTTCCACTGTACCCATCATCAATTATTGAAGAATGTGTATGGAAATCTTAAAATGAAACATCTGATTTATTTGCTATTTTCTGAAGAAACAGTAACAAATATATTTTAAAATTTTATCTTAATAATACACATTTAAACAGTTATGTTTTCTAGATGCAATGATCATCTCATTAGATGCAGACCTTTTATCAATAATAATATTGCTTTTTTGAAGTTTATCTACTCTGATAGGAATGTAGCTGATTCAGTTACTGAATTAATGTGAGTATAATTCTTTAGTCTCAGTAACATTTATCACATTGAGATGAGGAAGAGAGGATGGCCTGGGGGAGATGAACCGTGAGCCCTCTGTGCCTGCACGGTTGGGCTTGAGTTTTGTATTCTCCAGGCTTAGATATCATGTCCCTGAGAACAGGCACGTGACAGTCTTCTAGGCAGTGGGAATCTGGCAGAAAGGACAGGCAGCCAGGAAAAAAGACAAGCACAAAGGGAGTCAGGGTGACCCAGTGGTGGACCACATAAAACAAAGCCTAGGAATGAATGACCCAGCCCAGGACACTAGCAGCCAGATGAACAAGGGACCCATGTTAAAATAGTGAGATCTTCCTCTCCAGGCATGTGATGAGAATAAATGGTAGACAGCCTGTGCCACCCAGCCTCTCCACATATCCCTCTGGAGAAGGTCTGTTTTTCTTGTGCTAATAATTTCAGAAAAGTTGTAATTAATGATGCTTGCAAAAGTAAACTTACTATATACACCAAATTCCTACATGAGCCCTCTTCTAAATCAAACTTTCCTGCTTCTTACCCCTTAGACGGACCTCAGTGTGGCCCCAAGTGTTTTGACATGTAGTCATTTCCTCAAAGAGATCCTGTGGTAAGCATCTAACCCGCCCCCCCCACACACACACTCTGTATTTAGAGCTTTCTGGTTTTTCCTTCCAGTAAATGTTTTTGCTTATTTCTCTCTTCACTCTCTTCGTTGGAAATCCTGCCAGGTTGAGAGAACAGTTCACCATTACATTTAAATGTTGATTTTTCAGAACTTGACTTTGGCTTTGCTTTAGATTCAGTATGACAACTTCTAATTTTTTAATTTTATTATTTTCTACTTAATCTTTAACATGTTGCATTTTGTCTATGTTGCTAGTTTTTTCTCAGATTTTCTAGTACTTTTTAAAATCTTTTCTTATTTTGTAAAAATTAAGACTATTTTATAATTGAAATTCACCACTATTACTAGATTATTTGTCAATTGTAGTGGCTGCTCTTTTTTAAATTGAATTCTTTGTTGGTACATTTTATATACACACCATGATCACATTCAATATTGAGAATTTGTACCAGCATATGACAAGAGTTAATTCTTATTTTTACCTATTCCCCTACTCCCCCCTACAACCCTCCCCTTTCCCTATACACATATACTTTCTTTTTTAACATTATATATTTTCTTTCCCCTCATTACTTACCCCTACTCTTTTCCTTTTGAAGATTTTCTATTATGTTACATATAAATTGAGAGCCCTACAGACAGCAAGCATATCTCCATTTTCCCTCTTGTGCTTAAACTGATCTTACCATCAATTGTACTTATGTCAGAAACTTTAAAATATATCATTTACATATTTTCTTTCAGTTATCTTTCAAAGAGATTTAAAAATATAAACAAAATCTACAAATTATATTTATTTACCAGTTTGTATTTGGATATTGTGATACCTGCCTATAATTCTACCACTCTGAGATACTGAGGTAAGAAGACTGCCAACTTGCCTTGCTTGGGCCATTTATGTACTTAGTGAAATCATTTTTTTAATAAAGCATTTTTTAAAGGCTAAGGACACAGTTCAGTTCACATACTTTAGTTTCAACTTCCAGTATCATACGAAATTTTAAGAGGTTTTATTCACTTATATTATTTTTTTTCACTTGAAGAAATTTTATTAACATTTTATATTGTATACATTTGTTATAAACTGATTTTCCTCTGCATCTAGGAAAAAGTTTTTATTTTCTTTAATTTTTGAAGTATTGACTAGAAAATTGCAGATTGACAGCCTTAGTTTCTCTGCTAACACTTCAAAGATATTGTAAAGAATTCAGTATTTTATTATATTTGTGCCAAGATCTTCAGTTTTTCTTCTCTATATAGAAGTCATTTTACGATTGTTTAATGATATTTTCAGTGGTATAATTAGTGTGTATGTACCTAAGTATGGTTTGTTTTGGCTTTATTTGTTTGAGCTTCATTAATATTCTTGGATCTTTAGATTTTTATTTTTGTCAGAAAACATTTTCACATTATTTCTTAAAATACTTTTTCTCCCCCATTCTCATTCTTTCTTCTCTTTTGAAGACTTCAGTTACATGTACTGTGAAACCTCTTGCTATCTCCTAACAGTTCCCTGAGATATTGTACATGTTTATCTTTTCTTTTCTCCATGATTCAGTTTGCATAGTTTTTATTCCTGTAATGTCTGGAAGGCTGAACAATTTTTTTGTAGGGTCTAATTACTTTTAGACACATTCAATAATTTTTAAAATTTCATGCATTTTGTTTATGTATTGTATTTTTAAATTACTTAGTTTCTTTTTAATTTCATTCTCATTATTCTCATCTTTTTACCACAACTTTGAAGAAATAAAGGTTATGTGAAAATATACTAAAACTAAAGAAATGAATATTTGTTAGAAGAGAACTTAAGAGATTCTTAAAAATAATGATAATGTTCTTCTGATGATTTTGAAATATATAACCACAAGAAATTCCAGAGTAGAGAAATTCAAACTATCATAATAGATTCTTTTACATGTAGTCCAATTACTAAAAAGAACAATTATAGTTCAAACAATAATGCATTAATATACTCAGACTTTGTCCAATTCAGGAACAATATTTCATAAAGCTTATTTTAAGTCATCAGTAGAGAACATGATTTAGACTCAGATTTATATTTTTTTAAAGATTCCAATCATTAATCTAGTTTAATATTAGTTCCTCACTCATTTCTTTGCTCAGCAACTTAATCTGAAGATAGCTGTCAACTGATAGGAAAGGTAATTTCTATATGAGTTAGTTATCTTAGTCTAATATTAAATACGTGACAACTTGGAATAAACCAAAGATAATTTCAGACACAAGATAAAAGAGTATGACCCAAATAACAAAAACAGTTTTGACCTCCAAACTTGAGTCAGTAATGAACAGATTTAAGAATCCAAGTTGAAAAGTGAAATTTATCACCAGAGACCCAAGAGATACCAGCACTCATTACTCTAAGCAGGTGCTTGAATTGCTCTGATGTATATTCTGTCCTCCAGGTAGCCTTGTTTCTCTTCTCCCCTCCCCTTTCACACTCAAGATTAGGTTACATTCTTCCCTTTTCTCCAAGTGGGTGGTGGCACGATGCTACATAGCCAAGAGGGAAATATGACAGGAAATTATGTACTACTTGCAAAATACCTAGAAATTGTAATTTAATGCTTCACTGTCACAAAGAGAACAGACTCTTTCTATTGAAAATGCATTAGGGTATAAAATACTATAGAAAATTAAAGCACATTTATGCATACAAAGTCCATGTATTTTCTTGTATTCTTATGATGCCAACATTATAAAATTTAAAAGTATTAATTAAAATGAACTATTAAAACATGAACGCCATCTTGTGGAGAGAGCTACTTCCAGTATATAATGTACACCCTTGGGCTCCCAAACCAATTCCTTAGCTTTTAGTAATTTTCCTTCCCAGGTCATGGTGCTCTCCTGATAAACTCCAATCATCAATGAAGATGTTTTCACTTACAGATATATCTTGAAATACAAGGCTCCAGACAGACTTTCACAAATTGTTATTTCCCTTCATCTGTGTTCCAATCTGTGATTTTGCTCCTTTCAAAAGCTGTTGACCTCAGTTTTTTTAAAAGATCAAATTTTTTAAACCAATTTCTAAAATAGTATATGAAAATAAGGACTAATAGTTGTGTATTGCAAATAGGAAAGACGTTATTCTCTTTTTTTTTTTTTAAAAATAACAATATCAAAGCAAGTTTTCATTTTAACAGGGACTTTACTTTCAGCACAGGGGGGTGATCATTCTACCAGAGGGAGCTCCCAGGAGGCAGAGGAGGGAGAAAGGCCTCATACTTTCTGCCAGGCATTCTTAGAGAATATATAAAATATAAGACCTATCAAAGCCCAATATTAGGAGAATAAGTGACATACAAATAGATTTTATTTTTATTGGCAGAATATACCATAAATATCAAAATAATTGCTTTTCCATGTGAAACTATTTTCTACACATAAAATATTGTTCTGAAATTGGCAGGATTTTGACGTCTTTCTGAGAGTATTGGTATTAACTAACAGTGCTGTTACTTGAACATTTTACCACTGGTCTCTAATGTAGAGGCACTGTGGTACTATCCAAATATATGGGATCATGTTTTCTTTCGATTGCTCTGATTTGCAGTGGTCCATCAAGGACACAGTGAATAAAAATAGTGGTATTGTTCTGAAATTCATGAATGACAAGGTCTAATACAAAGATCAGCCCAAGTTCTGTGAATATAACTACAATTTGTTCTTAAAATATACTGCAAGAAAACCTATGCATGGTTTCTTAGGTTTTACAGTGTTGCTAACTTGCACCTTGAATCAACTGAATAATAACTACATACTACATATAAGAAGATTTTTCACAACTAAAGACAAAATCAAGCCATTTTAATGTAGCAAGAACATTATTATTTATACTTCAGGTACATTTCTCAGATTCTTTTAAATCATTTGTTAATCCTCAGAATGTTTCCAAGTAAAAATATGAACATGTATGTGCATTTTCTTAGGGAAATTTCTCATCCCTGGTTAGTTTCTTTATATTTAAAATACAGAAACAATTGTAATTATCAATGCCATGGGAAAGTTAAAAAATAAATAAGAAGATATGTCTAAATACAGAACCAAAGAAATGGAACAAGATTCTTATGATTTTGACAAACTGAAATTTAAACAATGAACAACAAACAAATCTTGGAAGTAAGAAATTACATTAGAATTGATTCTATGTACATTATGTCTGTTTTGAAAATACTTTCAAGGTATTTTACAGTGATCGTATTTGACATGGCAGACATTATACATTGTGATTACTTCCCCGACAGAATCATGAAATACTCTGTCTAGCTGGATGAAGTTCAAGATGATTTTATACTCTTCATTTTTTCTCTCCAACATAATTTTTATGGTTTGAGACTATAGTATAAATAATGTATTTCTGTGTAATGTGTATATTTATACCTTTGGCCAATGAGTACCTTGTACTCCAGATGACTTGGCAACAATGAAGAAAGGATGGGAGGAAGGATTTGTATATTTTCAAGTCATTTTTTTCTTTTATAAAGATTTTTGTAAGGAAGGCAATAATTTTAAAGTAGATAATATCATCATATGACATTTTCATTTCATGAAGTATATGTAAGTGCTATATATATGTCACAACTGGCATGTATACTGCACATTTATTATAGAAAATTTCAAACATGTACAAAAGTAAACAGAATAGTATAACAAATTGACAAGCAATCACCACTCCTCTTTACTAGCTACAACTCATGACAAATATGATGTGTTTGATGCTCATACTCATTTTCTCTACTTGAAGACATTACATTTTATCATTAAAAGTTTTATTGAATATTCTGAAGAGTTAAGAATTTAAACACAATAAACACACTATCACTGTCACACGGAACATTAAGTGGCTCCATAATAAAGTAAACAATGCTTTCAAACATCTAAATATGTTTCATATTTTATTATTCATCCGTTTTTCATAAACACACACACAGCACAATCTTCAGTTCATCTCTTTCAATCAGAATCAAACTAAGGTCAACACATTTAACCAATCTTAAGTCTTATTAATTCATAGGTTTCTCTTTCTCTTCTGCCTCCTTTGCCCACATCACTCTGTGATTTATTTGTTGAAGATAGTGAGTCAGATGGGGAAGGGGATTAAAGATGAGAGGAGAAGGAGGGAAAAAGAAAGGCTTGAGCAAGATCAGGATGTCATATATTCATGCATAAATTCCACAAAATGAATGTGACTATTATATATTGCCAAGATACAGTAATACAAACATACCAAGTTCTGCGTTCTCTGATTTCAGTCTGATAGTTTCCTTATTACGCCCTCCTTGTGTTTTTACTATATTCTTCTATCCTTTGTATTTTGTATAAGTGCTATTGTATAGCACTTAAAATTTATTGTATAGCACTGAAAATTTCATGTGGAAACTATTACATACATTTGATTTTTTAAAAAATGTTGAGAAATCAAATTTTAAGTGTTTCCTCTCAGTGGATATTTCTGTTTAGGATATCTTCATCTAGATATTTTCTAAATTCTAATATCCAAGTTTTGAAAAAGAAGAGGAAAATTTAACATTATATAATAAATTTGAGGAGTCCTGGATATAATTGGAATATTACAAGAAAATATCTTGGACCAAACTTTATGTATTTATTTTCAGGTAAATGATTTCAATATTTGATGTCTATTTTTAACCATTATATTGATTATAATATAATTATATCTCATTATAAGAAACGATGGATCATGGAAAAAATGATGGATGTGAAGAAAACTGCTTGGTCTCAATAAAGATTCTCTAAGTTAATTTCTCTGTATTTTATTTAATAAAGCATATTTGTATGGTAAGGGTTGGAAATAATTATAAGCTTTGGGTTATGTATGTGTATAAGTTACTAACAAAAGAGAAGTTTCATGCTCCTAAAATTTCCTTTTATTCTTTGGAAAGACTCATCCTTTTCTTGAGTAAATCCATCCATTCTCACACTTGACCTGACATACAGATCCCTCACACTCATTCTTCATTCTTCCACTATAATTTGCCTCTATGTAGTAACTCATGCTTCAGATGCATCACCTTATATATACCTTTCACCACATGGAGGTATGTTCTGATTCTTATTTATTCTTCTAGTCATATAAGATCACACTTTATTGACACTCTTGTGAAATCAGTCACTTACCAAGAATAGCATTCTGGGGGCAGGGGATTTAACTCGGTGGTTCCGACACTTGTCTTATAAATGCAAGGTTCCAGGTTCGATCCCTGGTAACCAAATATCACAATGCCAGGCGTGGGGACTCATGGCCACCAGCAATCAGTACCACATACCACAGTGCCAGTGCCATGGTGGATCACACCTGTAATCACAGCACTCTGGAGACAAAGGTAGGAGAACTGCTGTAAGTTCCAGGCTCACCTGGATTTCATAGTGAGCACATGGCCAGCCTGAACTACAAAGTGAGACCCTGTCTCAAAAACAAACAAACAAACAAACAAACAAACAAACAAAACAATAGTGTTTGGTGCCTAGAAATATCGCAAGAGATCATTTTCCTTTATTCTTTAATCAGCAATCTAGCAGTGCCCCAAGGCCATATAAACAGCACAGTTTCAGCACTCCAGAACTGCATTATGTTCATAGACCTGATACTTACCAAGAAAATCATATTTTTACCCAGTTACTTGATCTGCAGAAGGTGAAAGGAAATCTCAAAGAGATTTCCCCTGACCTTTCTGGGCCAAAGGAACCTGATTCAAAGCTGATAAATACTTCCATTGTTTCAGATATGATACATATTCTAAACCCGTTTTAATAAGTCAAAATTTTATATGTTAAACAAAATCACAAATGTTGCTTGAACAAAGAAATGTTTTAGACCAATGTTTATGGGTTTATATAAGTTACAATTTCCTTTGGCTTGACTACATGTCTTTTTTCAATGTCTGTGATAAAGACCAGAAAATTGAGAAAAAGATATTTATGTGATGAAACTTTCAAAATTAATTTTAGCTAAGCCACACCAAGCATAAACTGGAATGGTTTCCTGGAAAGTACATTTAGAATTAACACACAGAATCACAGAATTCTTACATAAAAAGGTGTTTGCATAGAGTCAGGGTACCAAAAATACAGAAAGACAAGCTGAAAAGTTGTCGCACGGTTTTGAAAGAGATTTGTTTATTTACCACGCAAAATTTTAAAATATGCAGTTGCTTTCAAATGCACTCATGCCCTCATTATACCTAAAATACTGAATTGCAAGAAGAGATGGATTAAAACCTGTGAGTTTAAATACACATGGAGACCACAACACCTGCAACACATCAGTGCTAAATTTAGACTTTTATATGTACAGGAGATAGTGCTGATATTGGGATTCAGTGGAGTCAATGCAGACATCTGAAGAAAGATGAACTAAGGTTTTGAGATAAAAATGTTTCTAAGAATATGAAGCACAGAATTTTATGAGTGTTAATGATAACATAATTTCTAGTCAAAATGAGCAGACAGGAAGATATAGTTGTGACTGCAGCTGATGGAGGAAGCTGCTATTTGCTTCTAGCAGAAAAGTTACAATTCTACTGCCACAAGCACATATGTATTGTGGGAAAGCAGGGTTCAGGGAGGAATAGCACACAAGAGTTAGACACCTGACAAACTTAAAAGATTGTTTCTTTCCCCAATTTCTTCCCTCCTACTTTCCTACCTACCTTCATTTCTTCCTTTCCCATTTTTTCATTCTCTACCTCCCTTTCTTTCTTTCTTTCTTTCTTTCTTTCTTTCTTTCTTTCTTTCCTTCCTTCCTTCCTTCCTTCCTTCCTTCCTTCCTTCCTTTCTTCTCTCTCTCTCTCTCTCTCTCCTTTTCTTTTCCTTTTTCCCTGGCATTTTTTTCCTTTTATTCTCACTGAGCTTCCTTTCTTTTCTCACTTCATGAGCTACCTACATCACCTTCCCTTTAGAGACAAGCCTAAGTCACTGAGCTGGCCAGACTGACCTGGGACTTGTGATTCTCTTGCCTCAACCTGGCAGGGCAGAATTACAAGCATGCATCACCATGTCCTGCTAGAATAATAATTCTTAAAATCACACTCAGATGAGAATTGAGTTATAGTACTACTGTCATGATTACATCTTTTATTTAACGGATAGTGCAGCAGTTTTTTATTCTCTGAATTAAAAAAATAATTCAGCTACCTAATTGTTTAAAGTGCAATGTAAGCTAATACTCATCTGAAATCCATGAGATTACCTCTCTTTCAACTTCTCCATTATAGAGAAACAGTTCAGTCTTTTATACACGATATTGAGTGATGAATATGTATATATTTTATATCTCATAAAATATCTTTAAAATATTTTAAAGATATTTGTATTAGATTTTCTATATAAGTTAAAAATACCTGATAATGCCATGGGAAAAAATGAGAATTAAGTTGTGTCTTATACTGATACAAATCCCTATTATGGAATGTGATCATGATGTGTATATGTAATGTACCAATAATGATTTCAATTAAAAATACCTGATAATGACTAGCAAAAATTATTTTTAAGTAAATGTCTGTATTTAAACCATTTCAAATTTTTCTGTATAACTTCAATTCTTGTATTTTAATGTTTGTTGAATTAAGAAATAGTCAAACATGAAGTTAAAATTGGAAATAGCCTTTTAATTTCCATCTTCTACAGATGACAACAAGCTTTTGTACATGTAGATAAAAAAGAAGTAGGAACTTTACTCAGCACATTCTCTAGGGCAGGCTCTCTACTCCACCTACTATGGAAGGAGCCCATGGGGAGTTTCACAGTAGCAAACCCAATTTATCTGTCATGGTAGTTTTCTTAGGGAACTAGTATCTTTCAAAATTTAAGATCCAATGACTCCCTCACCTTTCCCCCAAAGAAATGATTGAATTTTATGTAAACTTACATCTTGTACCTTTTAAGCTTATCTTCTATATTGCAGACAAAAAATGATAAATTGGAGTCAAACACAGATAATACATTGAAAATTTATTCATATTCAGAATGGACTCTATTTTACTCAAGGTAATAATAACTGCAGCAAAATTACTAATAAAAGTGATAAGATCTTATTACTAAAGTATCAGCATTTATATTTTTTTAAAAAAACAATAAAAATTGCAATTCCAAAACTTGGGAGGCTGAGGGAGAAGCATTGCCACAAGTTCGAGACCAGCCTGAGGTACATTGTGAGTTTAAAGACAGCTTGAAGTACAAATTGAGACCCTGTCTCAAAAAGAAAAGAAAAGAAATAATAAAATGCCAGGTCAGAGACCAATGTGAGTCACCTAAATGGTAGTTCTATTGAAAAGCTGGAATTAGAACTGAATTCAATTTCTGAACTTACAAATGAAGATAAAGAGCATGTTCATTGTATAGTGTTAACAATTCTTATTCCTCTAAAACTGTTCTGTGTAAAACAATGGAACTTTACTGTGCACCTTACATTAATTTACCTTTTCTTTAGGATCATAATAACTTTCTCTGATTTTCTCTGAAATATAACATCATTAATGTTTCTTCATGTGACTATTATATTCATAAAAAATTGGAATAAGCAGCTAAGAATTTGCAGTGAACATTTGCTGCACTGCTACTTATTTTTGGTTTTTTCTATAACATTTTCTTTTATAGAAATAATAACAGATATATTTTTGTGTTTTCTTGTGTTTTAAAAGTATTTCCAAATAACCAATCTCTGTCAGCAATCCTATTTTCTAGTTGTTTTTTTAATTGATTTTATTGGCACACTTTATACATACATATGCTCACATTTGACACTGAGAATTTGTACCTGTACGTAACCTTGATTCTCATTTTTGATACCCAGTTTCATCCTGGTTACTTCTGCTGCCTACATTTTCAATAGAGTCTTATATTTCCTAGATTTCTTTGGAGCCTTTTCATGGACTCTAATGCTTTGATAAGCTGGTCATTGATGTTGCATATCATTTTTTAAAACTTAGCTAATTTTACTAGTGTCTTCCATCAGCTCACTGATTGTTTGAATTATTAGACTTATTATCTATTCTTATATCATTTTGTGTTTCCCAAGTATCTAATTATTTTTTTTAATATTCTCTTCTTAATTTCATACAATTCAAGTGTTTGCTTTTTGATTTTTCTTTCCATCAATACTCTATGAATCAGTTATGGAGAAGTTAGGAGTTTGGGAAATCATTTTGTTGTCTGTTCTGTTATTTATTTATTTACAAATAAATATTGAGCTCATGGTTGATTATAAAGACTTTATTGCTGTTGTGGAACAGATGTCTTCCATTAGTGTCTGCTTTTCAGTAATACACTATGACTGTGGCTAGAAGAAGCCATTACTTCTGTATCAAGATCCAACCACACCCACTTATTTAGGATAGGAGGCTGCAGTGCCATTGATTCAGCACCGAGTTCATTTCTGGGGAGAGACCTGTAATGTTAATGACACAGTGCAGTGAGGCAGAACAGCAAGAGAGAAAAATTTATTCAGAGCATCAACAATGGGAACAGCAGTAAAACCAGCAACAGCGATCATGTCAAAGCAAATGGGCATCTCTCTCGCACGATGGCCTGAACCCCACTCTGAAGTGTATACTAAAATTTCTGCCTGATAAACTCTTTCTATACCTCTTATTTCCACAGTCTGGAAATTCCTTGCCTGTGACAGAGGCCCAGCTTCCAATATCCTATGTTTAGGATGAGTTAAGCCCCTCATCTCAGCTTTTGGGACCTCTTCAGATCCAGTCTGATGACATTTTCTCTTGGCTACCAGTGACAGAAAGAAAGAGGCCTCAGTTCTACAAAGTGGGTAATTCTGGCCCAAGGCTTTTTCTTCTTCATCTCCTCCTTCTAATTCCTTGTCTTCTGTAGTATAGCTTATTTTCTGTCTAGCATTTTCCTTCTCTCCTCTACAAACAGTTACAAACTTCAATTTGTGTTTTGTTTTCCCTTCAACAGCTAGCAGCTCTCAAGTCTACAGAAAATGAACTCTTGCACATAAAGTCACCAAAGAGGCACTGGCTCTGTCTACCTAGAAATGGGGAGATGTGTCAAGAGGTGTCCTCTGTAGTATGCAGGGTGCTCACTAGATGTTCCCTTAGGTACTCATAGTGCATTCTTTGGTCAGATGTAACTAAAATTGCTTCCCAGCAAGTATGTGAGTACAGCCCCTTCCAGTGTCCTGTGTTTAGTATCTCCCACAGCTGGCATGGGAAAGCTAGTCCTGAAACATGATGGAGAGGACCAGTCTGTGGAGCCACACATGGGGAGTAGTTTCCTTAAAACACACACATCCATGCATCATAAATACTTTAGATCACATGGGTCCTCTAAAATCTCCTTTAAAGTATTTCTTCCTAAAAAAAAAATTAAAAAGACTCAATCTATTTCCTGTTTCCTTTTTCTCTTTGTGTCTCTGTCTGTCTCTCTCTCTCACTTTCATCTGTTAAAAACTCAAGTCCCTGGACATTTTCTGATATTTGTTGACCTGGAGTGGCAGTTTGCTTGAAAAGAGAGAGAGGGTACAGTAAGAGAGGCTCACAAGATGTTCTCTCCTGTTGCTAAGGTGTTCTACCATGTCAGGGAAAGGACTGCATGGTCCCAGTGTTTTCCTGTGGATAGCACAGAAGAGCTCAAAAAGAAAAAAGCCCCCATCATGTAAAAAAACAGTGAAGCAGAAAGAAAAGAAAAAAAAGTGATGTCTAAATACAACATCCTTTATCTTTTTGAATGAGTGTTTTCTCAGGATCTGCAATCTTGGAATCCAACAAGTCATAGATTTCTCCACTAGGTTTACTGCCTGTGAGTTTGTGAGGTGTTCCACCTTTGCTCTCAAAGTCCATCTTTACTTGTACCACACTCTGGCCACTATCCAATCATGGGCATGACTGCACTTACACTGGTAGATGAGGAAATCAGCTAAATCATGTTTTGTTTTGTTTGTTTTTTCTGGATACAGGAAGAGGGTCAGGGTTCAGGCCAACTTTGGACTTAACACCAATACTTGCAGGTGCTGTTGTCTCTGAAAGCCACAGTTGTTAGACTTCTTTTTCCCTACCATACTGACCAGGGCCCATGTCCTTCTCAAGCTAAGTTTAAACTTCTCAGGAGGGATGATGACTAACTTCTACCCTCTTCTCTGATATCTGGCATGACTGTTTCCCTTCTGGTCACTATGGTAAGGTAACACCAGAAACCCTGAAGTGGTGTTGTTCTGTGGCTCAGTCTTAAACAATTAGTTTCTTCCTAAAACAACATTTATTTAAGTACTCTCTAGTAATAGAGGGCATTTTGAATGGGGTCTCTCTTCCATCTTTACCCTTCCATGAGTCACTTTTGGAGTAAAACTCTAGTTTGTGTTCATAATTTATGCTGCTGGCCTGGTCAATTATTTATTCCTGGAGCTGCTGATTTTCTGGAGCTCTTTCTCCTAGGAAATTGACCTCATCTTATATTAATTCAGTCAGTTGGTCAGTGTCACTGCTGTCTGATGTCCAGGAAAAATAAAACACAGAGACAAATGGCACATAATTCATGGATGTAGAATTGACTGGGGGCAAAGACCTTGTTTTTAAGTTTACTAAGGACTTGAGATGATGTTGACTAGACTAATAATCTTATCTGTATAGTGGCTCTGTGAATTTGAGCAAGTCACTGAACCTGTCTAATGAGTGTGATATCAGATTTGGTACCAAGCTTAATTAACCTAAATACTTATTTTCCTGTGAGCGTTCTTGTTTGAATATTAATTGAAACAATCTCAATTTCTTACAAATTATATGACTTTATTCAATAAAACTTTCTTCAAAAATTCTTTAAGTTTAAGGTTGATTCAATGCAGCACAAATATTTCCTGCAATACACATTAATTATTATTCAGATTTAATTCTTAAACAATGCTAAGTATTATTCCATAAGTGAAAAATTACATATCTGAATTTAAAATTGCTGAAGATCAAAAAAAGAAAAGGCCAGGTATGTGGGCTCATGCCTTTAATCCCATCACTCAGCAAGCAGAAAAAGAAAAACAAAGAAAGAAAAAAAGAACAATTTCTGAAAGACAGCTTGAAAGTACTATATTAAGTTTATGACTCCCAGTGATCAGGAAATTTATTTATTCCCTGCCATCTAAAAATTGCCCTAAATGACATATTCTTCTTAAATCTTTATGTCTTACTATATTTAATTCATCACTACATACAAATTCAAAAATGACAGCAAGGGGTAATATGTTCTTACTTAAGACCATATTTCACTTAGACATATTTTAAGCAAAAGTCAAGTTTATTTCTGCACACCATCTTTGGAAACCCCGCCTAGATACTTTGTGATTACACAATAAATCTCACCTCTGGAATTGCACCACTGAATCTGCACTGGGGTTGGAGCTTACCAGACTCCAGGCCCATGCCGGAAGAGCACCCAGGGACTGAGGTTAGCAGCGGGTGGCTTTGGAACCAGCGATTGAGCCACTGAATCCGCGCCGGGTTTGGAGCTTATTAGCCTCCAGGCCCATGCCAGAAGAGCACCCAGGGATTGAGTTTAGCAGGTCAGAGTCTGACTTTCTCCACCTCAATTGCAGAAGCACATCCAGTGACCTTCTATTGGTGAGTGTGTGGGCTTGTTGGAACATCAGCCAGTACCATTGCAGCTGCACAGGGCCTACAGCCTACTAGCCTCCAGGCCGACTGCACAACTGAGCCCAGAGACTCTGTATTGGTGAGCAGGCAGGCCCATTGGAACCTTAGGCAGCACAATTATAGTAGCGCAGGAGCCAGAGGTTTCCTGCTGCTAAAGCAGACAGGAGGAGATGTTCTCACTGTATTGATTGAGTGCCTCATATGGTGTGCCAGAACTAGGGGTTTTTCTTTAGGTCCCAATAAAGACTGTAAAGAACAACCCAAGAGACACTAATATTTTAAGGTTCCTAACTATTAGGAGGAAAGAGACTTGCAACAAACATCGGCAGAAAACAGGGCAGGTACAAAGCCAAAAACAACAGCAAGGACAAAAACCCAAAGATGAGGAAACACTCAAAGTCTCAGATACAAAGATCCTCACCTCAAGGTAACAGGGGGAAGGAAAATAGAGAAGTTTGAAAGCCAGTCTCCAGGGTCCTTGGAAATGGTAACCAAAGCAGATCTAGTAAAATGCAAATCAGAACTGATCTCTGAGATAAAAGCAGATATGGAACACTGTCAACACGATGATTAATAAAGCTAAAGAGGAAATCATGGTGTTGATAGAATCCAAGATATCAAAAGCAGTGGAACCTTTTAAACACCTACAAACAGAAGCCCAGGAAATTAAGAAAGAAAATGAAAGTTTGTGCAATAGAATGAATTTGGCAGAAGACTGAATTTCAGACCTAGAAGACAGGATCTCAACCAATGAACTGGAAAGGCATAATCTATGGAAAAAAGCAAGTGATAATGAAAAGTCAATCCAACAGCTCCTAGATGATTCAAAGAAGAATAACATAAGATTGATTGGAGCCACTGAGGAAGCAAGAGACAATGCTAAAGACATCAAAAAGCTATTCACAGAGATAATGGCAGAAAACTTCACAGAAAAAGATAAAGAATTGGACATACAAATATATGAAGCATACAGAACGCCACATGCCCATGACATGAAAAAAATCTACACCGAGGCATATAATCATAAAAGTCCCAGATATGCAAAAAAAGAATGAAATACTGAAAACAGCCAGAGAAAAGAAAACAGTTACATTCCAAGGGAAGCCCATCAGGACCACAGTGGACTTCTCAACTCAAGCATTCAATTCAGGAAGAGCCTGGAGTGAAGTCTTCCAAGCCCTAAAGGAAAACAACTTCCAACCCAGACTAATGTATCCTGCAAAACTATCCTTCAAAATTGATGGGGAAATAAGATACTTTCATGACAAAGAACACCTGAAAAACTTCACAAATATGAAACCTGTGCTCCAAAACATTTTAAAGAATATCTTGAAGAAAAATAAGGAAAGTTACAAATCCATGAGATCTAACTGACTCAACCCATGGGACCAAACAAGAAACTGATGGGAAAAAGGCAAAAGTAGAATAACACAGCCAAGAACAGGAAAACATGGCAGAATTAAATTTACCTATATCAGTCATAACCATTAATGTCAATGGACTCAACGCGCCAATTAAGAGATACAGACTGGCAGAGTGGATCAAAAAGCAAGATCCTACAATCTGCTGTATACAAGAAACACACCTAATTCAGAAGAAAACCCATGGACTAAAAGTAATGGGATGGAAAACAGTACTCCATGCGACAGGAAACAGTAAGAGAGCAAGAGTGGCGATTTTATTTGCAAACAAAATAGACTTCAAGCCAAAATTGATAAAGAGATATAAAGATGGACACTATCTTTTAGGTCAGGGAAAAATCCAAGAGACAGAAATCACAATCTTAAATACCTATGCTCCAAAATCTAATGCACCCAACTATATAAAACAAACATTAACGGACTTGAAAAACCAGATAAACTCCAATACAATAATAGTAGGGGACTTCAATAGCCCACTGTCACAAAGAGACAGATCAACTGGACAAAAAGTCACTAAGGAAATCCTTGAACTCAACCAGACTCTTCAGCAAATGGACTTAATAGATGCCTACACAGTATCTCACCCCACTAAGTCAGAACTTACATTCTTCTCAGCTGCTCATGGATAATTCTCCAAAATTGACCATGTGCTCATTCATAGAACAGGTTTAAGCAAATATAAATGGATTAAAGTTATCCCTTGTATACTGTTGGACCATAGTGCCCTGAAATTGGAGCCGAATAACAAAGGAAAGCCCAGGATCTTCACAAACACATGGAAACTGAAAAACACTCTGTTGACCAACCAATGGGTCACAGAAGAAATTAGAGAAGAAATTGAGCAGTTCTTACAACTAAACGATAATCCCAGTACAACATATAGAAATTTATGGGACAAAATGAAAGCAGTTCTAAGAGGAAAATTCATAGCAGTGAAAGCCTACATTCAGAAAACGGAGCAAGCTCAAATAAACAACTTAATGCTGCACCTCAAGCAACTAGAAAGAGAGGAGCAAAACAAACCCAATGCTCACACTAGGCAAGAAATTATAAGGATCAGGGCAGAAATTAATGCAATAGAAAACAAAAGAACGATTCAAAAAAATCAATGAATTGAAGAGTTGGTTCTTTGAGAGGATAAACAAAACTGATAGACCCTTAGCCAATCTCATTAAACAAGGAAGGAAAAGGCCCATATCTATGCTATTAGGAATGAGAACAGAGAAATTACTACCAACCCAGAGGAGGTCCAGAGGATAATAAACACTTACTTTGAAAAATTATACTTCAATAAAATAGAAAATGTAGGAGAAATGGATAGATTTCTAGACACATATGAACTCCCAAAGCTGAATAAAGAAGATATAGAAATGTTAAATGCCCCAATAACAATCTGTGAAATTAAAAATGTAATTAAAAACTTGCCAACAAAGAAAAGCCCTGGACCTGACGGTTTTACTGCTGAATTCTATAAAACTTTTAAAGAAGAGTTAGTGCTTCTATTTCTGAAACTGTTCAATGAAATTGAAAAGGAAGCAGTATTCCCAAACTCATTCCTGGAAGCAACCATTACCCTGATTCCAAAAGCAGAGAAAGACCCAACCAAAAAAGAGAACTACAGGCCAATATCTCTAATGAATATCAATGCAAAAATCTTCAATAAGATCCTGGCAAACAGAATACAGAGTTATCAAAAAGATTATACACCCTGACCAAGTTGGATTCATCTCAGGGATTCAAGGATGGTTCAACATACATAAATCAATCAATGTTATACACTATATTAACAGGCTTAAGGACAAAAATCATATGGTCATCTCAATTGATGCAGAAAAAGTGTTTGACAAAATACAGCACCCATTTATGTTCAAAACTCTACAGAAGATCGGAATAGATGGTCTGTATCTCAAACTAATAAAAGCTATCTATGAGAAACTTTCAGCCAGTATCATACTAAATGGTCAAAAATTGAAACCTTTCACACTAAGATCAGGAACAAGACAAGGGTGTCCTCTCTCACCACTTCTGTTCAATATAGTTCTGGAAATATTAGCCATAGCAATTAGGCAAGAGAAAGAAAAAAAGGAATAAAGATTGGAAAAGAAGAAGTTAAATTGTCATTATTTGCTGATGACATGATACTCTATCTAGAGGATCCTAAAAACTCAATTAAAAAACTGCTGGACCTAATCGCCAATTTTAGCCGTGTAGCTGGTTACAAGGTCAATGTTCAGAAATCAATAGCCTTCGTATACACAAACAGTAGACCCACTGAGAGAGAAATTGGACAGTCAGTCCCTTTCACAATAGCACCCCCCAAAATAAAATACCTAGGAATCAATCTAACAAAGGAGGTGAAAGACCTCTACTCTGAAAACTATAGCACTCTGAAAAAGGAGATAGAAGATGATATCCCAAAATGGAAAGACATACCTTGCTCCTGGGTAGGAAGAACCAATATTGTCAAAATGGCTATACTCCCAAAACTACTCTACACATTCAACTCAATCCCGATTCAAATCCCAACAGCATATTTCACAGATCTAGAGAAAAGAATTCAAACTTTCGTCTGGAACCACAAAAGACCTAGAATAGCCAAAGCAATTCTAAGCAACAGGGACATGGTGGGGGGTATCACAACTCCGAACCTGAAACTATACTATAAAGCCACTGTGAACAGATATTTTTCAGAGGATGAAGTAAGAGCAGCTAAGAAGCATATGAAGAAATGCTCAACATCATTAGTCATTCAAGAAATGCAGATGAAAACAACATTGAGATTTCATCTCACTCCACATAGAATGGCTGCCATTTCAGAATCAGCCAACGACAAATGTTGGCGAGGCTATGGAGAAGAAGGAACCCTTCTCCACTGTTGGTGGGACTGTAGACTCATACAACCCCTGTGGAGATCAGTTTGGAGATTCCTCAAAAAGCTAGGATTTTAGGTCCCATTTGACCTGGCCATCGCCCTGCTAGGTATACACACAAAAGAATTAAAAGACTCATATCACAGTGACATATGTGCACTCATGTTTATAGCAGCTCAGTTTGTGATTGCTACATCTTGGAAACAACCCAAGTGTCCATCAACTGGAGACTGGATAAAAAAGCTGTGATTCTTCTACAGAATGGAGTATTACTTTGCCATAAAAAGTAATAAGTTTGAATCATTTCTACTTAAATGGACAAACCTTGAGGATATCCTTATAAGTGAAATAAACGGCACAGATAGGTACACATCGCATCTTTTCTCTGGTATGAGAAAATAAAGATGTAAATGAGTCCTAGCATTGTATGTTATATATTGCGAAATAGAAAATGCTCAATGTAAAATAGGGAGAAGGTGGGGAAATGATGAGATTGTAACAAAAATGTAAAGAAACAAATTTTATGTATATGGAGCGGGGGTGGTAGGGTGGGTAGGGGTATGAATGTGGAGATTGTAACAAAAAAGTAAGGAAACAAATTTTATATACATGGGGGGGTGGTAGGGTGGGTGGGGCTATGGGAAAAAATGAGAATTAAGTTGTGTCTTATACTGGTACAAATCCCCATTATGGAGTGCAATCATGATGTGTATATTTAATGTACCAATAAAGATAATTTTAAAAAAATTAGAATTAAGTTGTGTCTTATACTGGTACAAATCCCCATTATGGAGTGCAATCATGATGCATATATGTAATGTAGCAATAAAGATAAAAATAAAAAAATATAAATAAATAAATCTCACCTCCATTTTATGGGCAACATCTCATCAAATCAGAGTAATAAAAAGGCATTGGCGTGAAACACATTAATATTGATTAGGGGTAACAGAATATTTTTTTAAAAAGTTTTTCTTTTGTAAGTCTGTTTAAAATATAGAATCTATGCTAAAAGGAAAATGTAAATCCATTGCATGTAAATATATGAACTCGATAGGGTGATAGGTTGGATTTATGACAAAAGTCAGGTTTGATGTAATAGAGCAAGTCACTCGGGGAGGCTGTGTGGTCAGAGCTGATGGCCATCATTCCCAGGGAAAAGCACACTCCCAGGACTCAGCATTTTCCCTGAGAAATATTCTCCTCTGGGAAATATTTCTGGACTTCTCAAATCCTAGGATATTTTGTCTCCACTGTTTCTGACTCACATCTTGATTTTCTCTCAAGTAAACAGTCAGCAACTCTTTTGAAAACAACTATTCCTTTTCCACCAAACTCCAAGATCTTCCGTTGGGTCATCTGGAATAGAACCAGCATAATGATCTGGCTCCGACTTTGTTGTTCACGCTCTTCCTTAAAGTCCTTACCAAAAGTGTCTACTGAATTTTCTTTTCTGGTACTGATGTCTATAATGTCAATTATACCACACACCCTGGAAATTCTTAATCACTGACTTCCCTACTTAAGCTAATTCTATTATAGCCTGAATGAGGAAAAAAATCTTTTTATGTCATTATTACGGATTGAACAAATCTCAGAAGAGTAGTTAACAATGAAAATAGTCTCAGTTTTGTCAAAATCAGGAAAACTGACATTATAAATTATGTGCACACAGCTTGGCAACAAAGCATGAGATGAATATAATCACCATGTTTCACAAATGTGCTAACAAAAATTTTAAAAATAGATGAGGGTAAATAAACTTCAGCTAAGTGACTTAGCCCAATACTATATATGCCTCATGTCAGTCAATTTTTATGACACTAGAAGAAAATACATGACATCCTGAACTCTGAGGAAGAGAGGATTTATCTTTGTTCAACTGTTTAAAAGGCTTCTGTCTATGGTGAGCTGGCAACAAGGCAGGAAGGACACAGCAGAGCAAAGCTGCTCAGTTTACAGCCTCTGAGAAGCAAAAAGCACAAGATTCTGAGAAAGAAGAACCAGGGATCAGATGTTCCCAAGACCATGTCCTCATGACCCACACAGATATACTGAAAAATGTGCCTTATACATTCCTAGGCAACTCTCAAAGCAATCAAGTTGACAAGTAGAATTAATCATCACAATATCTCATACATATCAATAAATTTTTCTTATAACTGGCATTATAAATTTTAAAATAATTACTTATTGTAGAAATTCTAGGCAACAGACCAGTAGGGCTCATATTTGGAGCTGCTTTCTGGGAATGGAATATGTAAGAGTAAAAACTCTCTGTCTTATCTTCCTCAAGACACAGGCAATATATATCTGGAGTCTCAGCATACAGTCTTTCCCTTTAGGATTGCAGTACCTACTTAGTAGATATAAAGTTTTCAGTCTTCCTAGGAGGCGGACTCAAGGCGTATGACCCTAAGAAGCATCTAGGTCATGTTGCACGTCTTTACTCTGGTGGAGATCTGCACAGGAGTAAAAGAGATGGCTCCCACTGCACTCAGTCATATTGGCAGGTACAAGTGCATAAAGAATTCAGGGTCTGGACCTTTCAGCATTGCAGGTCAATACAAACAGAGGTAGGTAATACCAGGAACCCTGAAGGGCTCTGGGACAGTGGTATTCCACAACTTTGGTCACCTGGCAGTCATGGCACACACAGCACTCGCAGGGTTAGAGCCCTGTAAGCCAACCGGGTCAGGGACAAAGCACAGAATACTCGGGGGTGGGGACAGTATGGTCAGTAAATATAACAAAGCAACTAACAGTTGTTGAAAGCTGTTCAGTTTTAGTGAGTTACTTGTTTCAATTCCTGTTACAATCTTTGCTTTTAGCCTTAGATTCAAGACTTTTCTCTGTCACTATGATTCCTCTCACTTTTATAGATTTATTTAACTTCTTATAACTCAAGTTTTCTTGTTTTTAAAGTGGAGAAAATAATTGTAAGTGTTAAGCAGCAAAATATACACACAAAAACACCACTACACCTAGCAAATAGTAAAATGTCTTCCATATTATTACTGTGGTGATTATGGAAGCTGTAATTTATAAAGGAGCCTTTATTGTCCCCCTGGGAGGCAAATTAGAATGAAACTCTCAGGCAGGTTTTCCTGATTCTGACTCAGTTGATCTATAGGTTTCTTTACATCATCTGCACAAATGTGACGCCAATGGGTTGGGATGAAGCTTAAGGATTACAGAACGGATGCTCCAGGTATAGGTTAAGAAGGTAAATAGAAGTTAGGAAATAAACAACGCAGGATGATCTCCCTGACATATGGAGAATTTGTCCTCTAGAAAATCCTATATGTTCACAGTGTATTACTGTTTTACTGAATTGGCAGTTTAATTAGGATTGCAGAAAAGCGAAGAGATGAAAAACTGAGCGGAACAAAGCTAAACATTTTTCTGTGCCTCTTATAACCTAACAAGTGCCACGTGCATTGTGAATCTCTAAGAGCCTGTGCACTTTTAACAGGTTGCATCTTTGTATTTTCATTCAATTCTATTTAAACTAACCCAGGTCATGGACAAAAAACATCTAGGAGTGTATTTCAGGTTTCAGAATCTTTCTATTCCTTCCCATTACAACATGTGCCTTTTATCAAAGCTACCAGGTGTGAAAAGTGAGGCAATAATTTTTAAAGCATGTATTGGGTAGTGTAGTCACTCTCTGAATGTGCAAGTCCTAGTAACCCCTGGAGAGGCATCTTGAGTAAATGGTCAGAAAACAAACCTTGGAGCCAACTTGTGTAATATTTAAATTATTGTTTCTTTTCCTTTTGGTTAAATATTTGTCAATAATTAAGCTTGTTTCACCTCAGTCTCCTCATATGTAAAATGGGCACATTTCTACCATCTATAATTTGATGATTATGATGAATAACTTAACAATTGTACATAATAAACTGAGGTGTTTTTTCTTGCCATCAGTAATGCTGTATTTGATTTATGTACTTCCATTTCAATTTCTGGATATAACCAGAGTGAAACGTAGGAGTGCTCTTTTGTGAGTCCTGAATCTGGAACTTAGCTACGTGGGAAGATGCAAAGAGATGGATTGTGAATCAAACATTTTGCAGATTGAAATTTTTCTGCAGATAGTATGAAGATTGGAGCCAGCCATCCAGCAGTGATCTGTCAGTTACGCAGTTGCTCCCAAGAGTGGAAAAAGCACAAGTTCTTCCTGGGAGGCCCATTTGTGCTGTTTGAGGTCTTCCCAAAAGTAGTCTGTCTAGTCACATAATGATTCTATGATCCCTTTAACACCTACAGTAAATCCCTTTCTTAAACTTTCCAAACAGGATAGACTCTTAGAAAGGAACAACAACAACAAAAAAAACCTAGAAACATCTTTTAAAAATGTTCATGGAGTAGAATGTTTGAAGCACTCACATGGTATCTGTTAGGAATATCATTTTCTGGACTATTTTGAAACAATAGTCAGGATGTACTAATTATCCTCTAAGTATCCAAAAGTAAGCAACCTCACTGTGGGAAATTTGACAATAGTGAATATGCATGAGAGACAAATGGAATTGTTTTATTGCAACATTTGTTTATTAAAGAGGTGTATTTTGTCCTATTAAGTTGCTTTTCTGAACAGTGGCATTCTTATCACAAAGAGGAACAGAGACACACAGACCTTGAATCATGGAGCTAACAGAGAGGCAGACACAGTGCAATATTTTTTTGTTAATTTCTGCAACAGAAGCTCAACTGTAAATCTAACCCATTGCTTAGTCATATAAGACATAATTTCCAAGCAGAAAGTCTGTTGATATCATCTGGACACAACATGAAGGAAATTTCATGGAAATTAAATTACTCTCAACTAATAAGTCTATAATACTTACTCAATTTTGATAGCAACCTATCAGTAGATAGCAGATGGCACTAATATTAGCTCATAAGTTCTTCCATATAGCTTCTAATTGAAATACTGACATCTCCCATTCTGTACTTACAAAATACATGATAGTTTCAAGATTATAGAACACCAATAAATACCTATTTCCCAGTTTTTCTTCCTCTTCCCTATAAAGTCATGAATTAATTTTTATTCTCTAAATAGTTATTACTAGCTCCATATTACCTTTTTATAATGGAGTTTACTGATACATTTTTTATACACATTATCATGATCGACATTGAGAATCTGTGTCAGTATATGATAGGACTTAATTCTCTTTTTTTTCCCATTCTCCTACCCCCCCAAGTCTCTGACCCCCTGTATACATTAGCTTTATTTCCTTTTTTTAATCATCAAATATTTTCTTTCCATATTATCCTTGAATGTTACCAGTTATCCCAAGCAAAAAACAGGTACATGTGAAGCAAAATTCCAGTTGCCTAGAGTTATTATTATTTATAGAATATGAATCTAAATACACAATGAGTCTAAAAATAATTGTTTTGAATAATTTTGAATTTTCAGAAGAAATATGAAAAATCAAATCATTGTCAATACTACCATGAAACTGAATTGACAATGTCAGTCTCAAAAGTTTTATTCCAGTTGGTGTTTCCAGCAGACCACAGAAGCAGTGACAGCAGACATCAGGTCACATGGTACACACTCTGGGATGCCCTGTTTTCTAGCCCTTTTTCTTATATCTTACCGACTAACCAGCCTGCCTTTCACACTTTACCTTTAAATTCTTCAGTATCTGCTCTAGTTACAATCTACTCATCTTTCTTCTTCTTTCACCTAATTATGTGGGTGCCAAAAAAAACTGTGATTTTTAAAGTAGGCACATATAGCTTTTAATATTTCTAAATTGTGATTGGTCAAATGCTCAGTGTAAGCCAAAACTCTCAACATCTATTTTCCCATGTAGTTGCCGCAATCATTCTAAATTTGGAACCCTTCCCCACATACAGTGAACATCAGTCAGAATTTCAAATTTTGTGCCACTTTGAAATCACCTCATAAATATATAATGATCAAATCACTTTAACATGAGCTCACATGTGTCTTAACTATTCCCATGTCATGGAGAGAGGGAGAAGAATTTGTTACTTAACATTCAACCCCAAAGTTTTCCTTTTATCTAAAATCTCTAGAAAGAAAGCAGAAATTTTTTTGGATATCAAAGTAGTTAAAAAAAGAAAATATATCCTAATGTTGGAGCCAATTTAAAAGGCATGATATTAGAAAAATCACTATTGGAATATAACCCATAAAATACTATTTTCATTTATCCTATGTCCTCAAACAAGTAGGCGATCATTTTAGTCATTTTGAATTTCAAATTTACATTGCACAACTCTTGCAATATCAATTCTGAGCAATCATCAAAATATGTTTGAAATGTCCATCAGCTGGAGACTGGATAAAGAAGACGTGGTTCTAGTTTTCACTAGAATGGAGTATTACTCTGCCATAGAAATGATAAGTTGAGTTATTCATTCTCAAATGGATGTACCTTCAGGACATCCTGATAAGTGAAATAGATAGGTCACAGATGTGTAAGTATCGTATCTTTTCTCTGGCATGAGAAAATGAAGATGCAAATGAGTTGTAGTATATATACTAAATATTGTGAAATAGAAAATATGTAAAAGGAAATAGGGTGAAGAGGGTAAGATAAGAGTAGAAAACAAATGTGATATTAATAAAAAAAGAAAAGGTGGGGGTTGTGTGTTGGTTAGGGGAATAGGAAAAAATGAGAATCAAATCTTGTCATATCATATACTGGTACAAATCCTCAATGCTGAAAGTGAGTATGATGTGTATATATAAAATGTACCAACAAAGATTTGAATAAAAAATATGTTTGAATCCAGGAAAATATAAGGGCATCAATGATTATATGTACTATTTGAAAAAGCAATGCATTCACAAAAATGATTTCACACAATCATTACATAAGTGTGTTCCAGCGATCTTAATAGGGATAGTACTTCAACGTCTTTTTAAGTACAGAAAACACTGAAGAAAGGATTTAGTGTTGAAGAAGGTCTAGAAAGTAATAGGTCTATCAGTAGGGATCAAGCTACTCACACATCCATGCTGTTATAGAATGAGGGGAGAATAAGAAGTCTGGGACAACACTGCCTTTGAGTAGGACCTTTGAGGCTAGAAAAAGACATCAACAGTCTTTCGGTATATCCGAGAATTTTGAATAAATTGTTGTTTTCTTTGAATACCAGGACACGCAAAAAGACAGGTAACACTAAATGGGAATTTTAGTTGTTGGAAACAGACAAGATTCCTTGATAAATTAATCAACAACTGAGCTCACTACTGACAAAACACACATTTTTGAAGGACATTAAGTTTTCAAAGAAAAAGTAGTGAACCAGCAGTGCTCATAAACATCCTCATCAAAAAGTGAATAATATTTTAGATTTTTATTTTTATTTGAGTACACTTGTTGTTTTTCTCATTTAATTTTCATAATTTTAATCTGCATTATCAACCAGAAAGAAATATATAAAGATTTTCTGCATATAATTAAAAATTAGTCACCCACTCAACCTGTATTCACAATTCACTCCAAAGAAGTTGTGCTCTACAAAGCTCATTTATATAAACTTACTTTATAATTAAATTTCCTTTGAGGATTTGCCCTTGCACATTTGAAATGCGTCTAAATAAAATCATAAAGACATGCAGAAACACAATTAACAGTTTTAATAAGAAAATGGGAATTATCAAGACTGTAATTGGTAATTATCACACTTCACTTTTGTACTAGCTTATTTTATACCTGTAAGTGAGAAATTGGAGTAGAAATAAATAAAGATAAAAAAAAGTTTTGTTTAAGTACAATAGATGCTTCACTAATGAAATGCTTTAATCATTTAATTATCTGAAAAACTACCAGAACTCAGGCTCCACCTGAAAAAACCTAGTGCTTTAACCTTATACAGAGGTGATGACTAAGCACCTAGGGTTATTTTTCTCTCTGGTGCCTGTGTCTATCTTTGCTACTGTCATACTTCAAGTTGTTTAGCAGGATAACTACAGTAGGGATCTACTCATTCCCCTGGACCAGCCAATATTGAGCTCTTCGCTGATTTAACTTCCCGGAACACTTTAAATTTGCCCAATTCAATCTTTGATTTACTGTCATAGTTCATCATTGTTATCTGTCCTAAACAAGACAGTCCCTCACCAGTTTACCATAGACATCAAATACTACTTTAAAGTACATAATCTCCAAACCTGAGCTAAAATAACAAAGAAAATATTGGACTGAAACATCTTCCTGCTGAACACTTTGAATCAGTATAATCAGAAAAATTTTAGTTAATATATAAATTTCTATGAACTATAACAGTGATAGTGAATCTTTTACAGACTGAGTGCCTAAACCGCAACACGAAACCTACTTATTTATTGTAACATGCAAACACTGCAAGTTGACTTGACCGCTTGGCTGCTGGAGTAAAGCCCAGATCATTCAGCTCGTATACAGCAGAATAGGGCGGGTTCTCCATGCCCTGCTACCAGTGAACTATAAGGGCCCCTGTGATGTCTTCTTTTCAGTTTATTGCCATATTTACTGAATACAGAAATTCTTTTTCGTTTAGAAGGTGCTCTTCTCTCTACAAATCTCACCACTTCTCATCTGTCCTATTTCAACCTGTTACTTCTCTTGGACAGTTCGAGAATCTGAACAACTCTTTGCTTCCAAACTTTCCGTTTTGAACTTTCCATCCCTAGAGGCTCCCGCTATTTTCTCCTAAGGTGCTGCCTGTGTTTTATAGTTTCATATTTGTGGCTTATGTAACTTCTTCAATTGTTCATTGTTTTAGTCTTTCCATAACATGATCGTAACTCACGCAGACATTTTGTTTATTTCTCTTACTTTTTCTCTTTTGTTGTATCCAGTGCCCAGCTCTTGCCATTTATATAACTTTCAGTGCATATCCTTTGAATGAATGAGAAAACGAACAATTATTGAGTTTTAGTTGTTAGCCTATGCTTTTAAAAGAGAGAGGGTTTCTTATCTCATTATTACTTCCTACCTCCACCAAGGCAATGCAGAATCTTGAGATTTTATTAAGATTGCATCATCGTATCAAATTATACCTATTCTGATTGTATAATTGATTCAAATGGAGGGAAAGAAAAATTTTTCTAAGAGTTACACCCTGAGGGCATTGGGTTGTGTACTTCATGCCAATCTATTAGGTAGCAATAAGGGGCAGCAAAGGCTCCAGTATTGCTATGATTTCACAAATCATTTGTCTTGAGGAGTACTTTAGGTCAGGAACAAAAAAATCTTAAAATATGTTTCAGTAAGTTTACAATATCTTGCAAGAAAGTATATAACAAAAAATAGCATCATTCTTTCTTTTTTCTCTTGGAAAGATGTTGACATTTATACATGGTGGTGCATTCCTGTTATTTTTTCAGAAGCCTAGTACAACTCACCCAAAATTTCCCAATTTACATAGTCAACAAGTAATTGAATTTTTGCTAACTGTTCTTCAGAATTTTTCTGTAACTCCAAGGCCTACAGTTATCAAGATATTATCATTTACATGTGAGTTTCCTTCACGAGGTAGCAAAATGAATGGAATTTACTCTTTTAAGTCATATTTTTCCAGAAAAAGTATGTAGAAAAATCACAAAGAATACATTTTAAGAATTACTCAATGATTATCTGAAAAAGTTTATTTTCAACTATGGTTTTAAAAACAACACATAATAAGTTCAATTAACTTTCCTTATACATATTCATTCAAACTAAAAGGTTGTTATTAAAAATACAGAATATCATTTCAGTTTCCACTCGAATGTAACAAGAGAGCTTGGCTGCTTTAGATAAAATTGATGCTGGAGAAGTCACTTCTGATACAGAGATAAAACAGCATAATGATAACAGAGTGTGCAAACATGGAACAACTTGAAATTCTACTACACATTAGTAAGGAATTGCTCACTTAAATGGCATTTATAGAATTTTATAGTATTTCATGAAACTCTAAGTTATGAATCATCTGATGAACAATCTGATGAGATTGGCTGATACCTTACCTCAGTGTGCTAAGTCTGTCAGTCATGCACAACAGTAATTTAACCAAGGGTAAATTATTGTCTCAGAATTCCAAATTCTAAAGTCTAAGTCAAGGAGCTTGCAGGCTAGACTTTGTGCCAACTCTGTGAAAGAATCCGTTTTCAAGTCTTTCCCAGTTTGGGGAGGGGGGGCTACATGGTCACTTTTTGTACTTCTTGCCTTAGAAAGCCTCCTTTCATTTTTACTTTATTTATTTATTTATTTATATCTTATTTATTTATTCATGGCACCTAGGATCAGATTCAGGACCTTGACTTTGCCAGGAAGGTGTAGCACCACTGAGCTACATTCTCAGTCCTGGAAGCTCCCCTTTGATCTTTTTCTTCATTCCCACTTGATATTTTCCATGTGTACATTGCTCTGTGTCCAAGTTCTTCTCTTTATAGGGTATAGTTTTATTGGAGGCTGTCTGCATGACTTCATCTTAATTTTCCTACATTTAAAAAATTCTATTTTAAATAAAGTCATATTTATAAATCCTGGGAGTTAGAACCTCAGCACACTGTATAAATTTTGCAAGGGTGACCCATAGCACTTACTATAGTGTTAAGCACTTACCTTTTATTATCTCATTTAATCCTGAGTCACTAGCATGAAAGGTGCTATTATTCTCACTTGATAGTTGGGAAAACAGACTTCACTGGGGTCAGTACATTTTTCAGTGTAAAGTAATAAATGTCAGATACACGAGAAAAAACTAGGCTCAACTGATTCCAAATCCCATGTTCTTAGAATGACATTTGTAAACTTCTAAACAGTATATGACTTTTAAACAAGTTTCATAATACTTGTGTGAAAGTAGTATTATTTATTTTCAAAAAGTCATTATTCAGAATGCAGTATGACAGGAAAAAGGAAATCAAAACAAACAATGGAGAAGGTGAAAAAATGACAAGGTAAAGATTTATACATGTAATGCATTCCTGTTATTTTTTCAGAGACACACAGATATCTAAAAAGAAATTTGCTGTTTATCTGTAAAAGCTTTTCCAAAAAGGATGGTCTCTTTGTTTCTTAGTGACAAACAGTAAATAGAAAGTAATATCCATAGTTAGCTTTCCAAATTCCTAACTCAAAAAACTCCATAGGACAAAGATACAGACATACAAGTGATACTTTTTAAAAAATTCCCACATGCAATGCAAATCACTTTGCTAATTCCATCTATAAATTTTGGACTAGATAATTTATTTTCTCAGAATCAAGTTCATTATGTGATAAAATATGTAACTTATTTCATTATAAATGTTTTCCAAAATATATATTATACATAAGTAATAAATATTATAAATAAGTATTATAAATAAGTAATATTCTGATCTTGCAAATATATAAAAGTCTGCTATGATCATCTACTGCATATAAGTATATATAAGTTTGATTGCCTTGGTAGGAAAGAGAGGGAGCTTGCTAGCAATATCTTGATTGCTATTACAATAGCATTTTCTAAAATTTTTCCTTACTTATAGGTTCTGAATATCTAAATTGGTAAGCTCCTTCTGGAATTTTCCATCAAACTTATTGTTATGAAAAATCAAACTTCTTTGCTTTCTCAGTCTGATGTTACAAATTACTGAAAAAAAGAGCAAAATTCACCAAACATTTGTTTAAAGAAATTCTTGTTCTTGAGGAATAAAAGCAAACCAGTTAGTACGGCTAACTTATCAAGACTAATATCCTGTCTTTAAGAGCCTCCTTTGGTCCTGCCTATGAATTTAAAGCTTTTCGATCACAAGTTTTGTTCACTCCTAATGAGTTTATACCTTTTCAAGAGCCACACTAAGAAAAAAAAATTAGAACACCCCAAGCTCCCAAACCATAGTAGTAAATGTCTTCCAGTATTTTACTTTTAAGACACCACAAAGACTGTCCAAGTGGTGTTACCTTTACTTTCAATAAGTGAAATGAACTTATCTATGTTTGTAATAAGTTTTTCTGGTAGTCTTTATAGAATAAGTAATCAGCAGTGGGAGATTAGCATCTGGAAATATGTCAACTTCTACTTATAATAATGTAGCCATAACACCCACAGTAGAAACAGCTGTAGAAATAGACGTTCTGTTGGCAACAGTAACTACTTCATATGTTTTACTATTAAATTAGGATGGTATAGTCTTCAAAATTTTTAAAAACATTGAATTTATATGTTTCCAGATTCTCACATGTATCAATAATTTTAAAGTAATATTGATTTTTCTGGGCTCTCAAGAAACTTATTATTAGAAAATAACCAAATGTAGATTCTTCCATTATACAGAGCTTTTGTATTTTCTATTTTACAAGATTCTTAGAAAAAACTTTGAGAGTTAAATAAAATCATGTCCATTTTATAAACATAAAACTCAACATGTTCTCTCAGTTTTGATGTTAATAAATTCTTCAAATTTAAAAGCATATGATCACTTTTCCATGCCAGACTGTACATCCAAGACAATACAGAAGCAGTCATTTAGTACCTGGAATAACATATTATTTAATACACAGTGTGACTTCTACAGAGTGAAACAACACATTAACATCCTTGTATATTTAACTTAATCTTAAAATAGTCACCGCATTTTTAACATTTTTATTAGCACTTGCTTTATAGTGATCTGAGCTGTTTGTCTTCCCCCTCAGTTTCTTTGCAGATACAAACCTTGTGGCATTCAGTTTTGTATCTCTTACTGAACGATAGCTGGAAAACAGGGAAGGAATAGGAAAGTGTTTATATTTCTTGAGTAAATAAATAAATGAGTGACAGCCAGGAAAAGTTGACTGCTTCATTGTATGACTTGGTGTTTAAAAAAGGATTCTGACTGTTTTGTAAACAAACATCCTCTCCAAATATAATCCTTCTTAATTTTTTTCAGATTGACTTTTCTTATGGTAAGCTGTTGCTGTACCAGTTCCATGAAATGCTTTATGGTATGCACATTTAATTTAAAATAAAAAAAGGGCCCAAACAGGAATTAGAAGAACAAGTAAGTTTCTCAATACAATAGAAAAGGGATTTTGTAATTAGTAATTCTGGACTCCACTGAAACTTTCAGAGAACAATAAAGTACTCCAGTTAATTTGTAAACTGCATATAATGAGTCAAATAATTCATCATCTTTACAGGGTTAATTTGATTGTGAAGCAAATATATTAATTCTTGTTCATTTCATATGAATTAGGGTCTTCGATGTGAGTAACTTCATGGTCAGAGGCATGAAGTGCCACGTGTCTCCTTTGGAAAGTAGCCAAGACTTTAGATGCAACAATTTGCAATTGTTTTACTAACAAAGTGGACCAAATCTCTGTCCTCCAGTAGAGTTTTACTGAGTCTACCCCACAAAACCAGTCTCATTGTTAATTTACCCTAACTACTATTTATTTATTCTCAGCTGCTTCCGTCCCTGCATGAGAGCACCATGCTGGGGCTCCTGGCACCTCCGAGGCCCTGTAAAACACTCTCTTGCTTAGTGGACCATAATCACATACAACAGTGCTTTTGTATCTCCTGGGTTCAATAAGGAGACCAAAACCCTTCTTAACCTTTTACTAACACTTATAAATTGGCCATGCTGAGCTCTGCTGTTACATTCTTAAGCAAATGGGTGGTCGTGTGCTACTAAAACAGAGCCAAAGCACCTCTCAGAGACAGCTTCTGGGAGAAAACTGCTCACTTAGGAAGGCATTTTTGATTTCTTCCCCATCACCCCATACAATTAGCTTTCACAGTGCCCAAGCGAACTATCTAAAGTAACTGACAAAATGCTTAAGTACACTTTAGTATCTTAAAAGAATAAATAAAATCTTGCCCATCTCTACCTCACTTTCTTAATGTTCTGTATCACTCTTGCTTCTACCATTCATCTCAGTCTACTCAAGAGGCACATTATTACTCCAGATACCATTTCACTAAGCTCTTCCCATAGTTGTTGCCTCCACATACAAAAACCCCCACAAAAACATTGCACCACAAATCAACCCCAACATCACATACTCTAGATCCAGTCACCTCTGAAAAAGACCTCATAAGGCTTGGGGTGGAGTGCATCTAAATACAAGCCATAACATTCTGCTTCTTCTCTCCTAAAGAATCATGTACAATGCTTTTTCAAAAAATTTACCCCATCTCTCAGAGTTGCCAAAGTCCTAATAGTCTCAGTGTCACTGAAATGTCAAAGTGCAACTTTGCTGCTGAGATTTAAGGCAGACTTTTAGCTGTCAGCCCTCATATAAATGCAAAGGAAGTTAAACTCTTTCAACACCCAAAAGCACAAGATAGACATTTCCATTTCCAAAGGTACAAAGACAAAGGTAGAGGAGAATGGAAAAAAAAAAATCCAGCAGGGAAAACATTGCACTAGTCACTCTGTGTCCGACATGCCTGGCAGTCTATAGCAAGTTGTGAATTCCAAAGAGCTTAGGTGGCTCCACCCCTGTGGCACTGCCATTCGTTCTAGTTCCCGTGGTTTATCTATTGAGTTGGCTCTGATTCTGCCTGGAGGTTTTGCTCAGGATTTCCATGTGCCTGGATTCTCAAATTCTCTGGGGTCTCCATTGCACGTCAGCTTCACACTCACAGCCTCACACACTCCTAGAGGGAGCATACTGCCTGGTCTCCCAGGACTTCTGAAAACTGGGTGGAAGCCTTCCACACTCCACCTCTCCTGTGTTCTGCATACTGCCTGGTCTCCCAGGACTTCTGAAAACTGGGTGGAAGCCTTCCACACTCCACCTCTCCTGTGTTCTGCATGCACCTTAAACCAGCACCACATGGATGCCACCGAGGTCTGTCTGCAGCTGGAGCAGTAGCCAGGCTTCCTTCTCTCTTGGTTGTAAGGGCAAAAAGTACCTGGATCACTGAACACTCTAAACCCAATTCTGAGGAAAAAATTCTATAAACCACCATTCCAGAGCATGGTATTCTGGGTCTGTCTTCTCAAAGCAGTCTTTTACTTTTGCAACTGTGAGGTTACAAGGGCTGGTGTCCTGCTATTTCTTGTGATGTACTCATTGCATCTTTCCTTTTGTCTTCTGTAATATTTGACTTCCTTGATAGTCTTTTCAACAGCCAATTTCTTCTCTGTTCTTTGCAGGTCACAGCTTTACTGGAGTGACATTTCTGACCAAAATCAAAGGGCTTCAACTTATTCTAGTGATGGTTTTTGCTCTTTATTCTAAAATAAATCTGACTAAAAGTCCTCAACAGTAGCCATGTTGTGGCCTCAACATTAGACTGCCTTGAAATTTCTTCTGAGAGATTAACTAGCCTACCAGCCTTAACATCAGTCTCAGGCAAAGTCTCTGGACATGAGGAAAATGCAGAAAAACTTCCTGCTCAGCCATACCATATGCCATCAGATGTCCAACAGAAAATATATGTAGTCCTTATTCCCAACCAAAACTTCCTGAGTCTGGTCATTAGTAGCAACTTTACTTACAATCATTCTTCCAGTCTTCTGAACTCTGACCAGAATTTCCCTACAAATAAGCCTAAGGCTTTCCAGGGTCGGTATTATAGCCAGCACCTCCAAACCTCTTCAAACTCTTCCCACAAGCCAGTTCAAAAGGCTCCTGAAAAATCTTTCTTAATCATCTCAAGACCTATAGTTACATAGATTTACACATTTTTCTTGTGAAACTTGGAGTTATCTATTTTATTTATTTACATGAATAAGTTCTGAAATTCACATTCATTTTTGCCAGCCTTATTTTGAATACACGTAACACTCCTACTTAAACCAACCAATCTACTTTTTTAACTTACCTGATACAATTATATCTTATCTTCTCCCCAAATACCTCAAGCAATACACTATTTGAGGTTAAGAACTTCTGCCCTTCATATCTACTACTATTGTTCTAATAATAATAATACTACAAACATAGCTTCTCCTAAAAGCTATTTTTAAAAGAATTGAGAAGTTATGTACTCTATATTTATTTCACTCTATTTGGTACCTTTTCATTCTATTTATTTAACAAATGCTTCATGTATTAAGATAATTTTTGATTTTTTTAAAATTTACTGTTTAAAAGTCCATATTTTTCATTTTTATTGTTATAATAATTTTGTGTTGTTGATCTCTTGCATTTTTAACTATGTTCTGATAGGATTAACTAATGCTTAAAATTTTAGTTTCTAATTTTTTCTAATTCTTCCAAATTTCTTTTTTTTCTTTGCTAGAATTATCTTAAATTATAGTGATCACAGTGAATATTTGAGTCTTGTTCCAGCCTTCAGAGCAGATTCTCTTTCTACTTTGCTGCTAATGGTTCTGTTTGACTTTGTTTTCAGATATTTCTTTCTCACTCTAAGAAAGTACTTTTGATAAGCAGTTAATAATAGCTTTGACCTCAGTGAATACAGCTTAATTTTTTGTTTAAAGAACAAGTTTTTACAACTGTCTAGATTATCGTATTTTTGTTATTTGGCATACTCTTGAGGTGGTTTATGGCAATGAATTTACAGCATGGGTCTAATTTAAAAGTTACAAGATGGATTCCACTTTATCATTCAAGTTACATGTACTTTCCTGACACGCCTTATTATCAGAGTTGTGTTAGTTTTCAACATCAAAGTAGGAATCTCTCTTTTTAGTTTTGAATAAGTTATAGGAAAAGAACTTTGTTCCAAAGAGTTTGAAATTTATTATCCTCATAGGAATGATTAACTTGAAACTTTTTTCAAGTACTACCTTGGTGCATAGTTCAGTTTATGTTTTTTCATTAATGTATTAAGATATTTTAAATATTTTGAGTTATTTTTCCATATCTATTGCCCATAAATTTTCTAATTTTATCAATATATTCAGATTTAATGCTTTCATGTGTATGTTATTCTTTTATAATTTGAAATAGTGCTTCCATTTTCATTTTGTCTTTTGTACTAGATTTTCTTTCTTTCTTTTTTCTTGGTACTGGGGATGGACCTTGTAACTTTGTGATGGCATACAGGCAATGGAGCCACTGAACTAAAATCCTAGCCTGTTTATTTGATTTTCAACAGTTCTGATTTTCTTTTGGGGGAAGGGTGTTTAGAAGTTGCTCCATTTTATTTGTTTTACTCTTACTTTTGCCACAGTTAGCCATTTAAAAAGAAATTTCTCTACTATTTCTCTTTCCTATATTTTTATTCATATTTTATGTAATTATATTTGGATATGCTCTACTGTAAGGTTGTAGGGAGCACTGGGGTAAAACTAAGAAGCACTGTTACTTCTAGTTGTATATCTGACTTCATGCCATTATTTGATCTTCACATACCACAGTAACTCACCTGCACAGTTCATACAGATGCTATTGCCTACTTCTTAAGTGTTACCACAAGAACTTGTGATGTGCAAGGTAATTTGAGTGGTTATTAGCATATGATCAATGATCAAGACAATAATATCTGATTTATTTTCCTGACTTTTAAGTCTGAACAATATCTAATTTAAATTGTTAATGTCTAGATGTTTAGTTTTTAACATTTCATTCTGTCAGCATTTCCTGCTTAGGTCAGTATCTCTGAGCCCCACACCTTTTCTCACAAGTAGAATTTGGCAATCATTTCTTTGCTTCCTCAATTATACTTCATTCATGAATTTGCTGCCCAAGAAAGTGACAGAATTTATTCATCTTTTCAGAAGTAAGAGTTTATTTCCTTTCAATCTTTGATAATTAAAAATAAAATATTTTATGTTCAAGGTTTATTTATCCAATTTTATAATTGTATAATTTAGTCTAATTACTGATCTGTATGGGAATACTGGAAATACATTATTGACTGAAGCATAATGATTTTTCTGTTGATTTAGGGTACCTCATCAATTAATAATACACCAAAGTGATGGAACCATAGGTAAAAATGGATTTATATTAATTACTCATGGTAAAAACTAAAGCTTACATTATTTTAAATTGATTTATGATATAGTTTCCTAGAGATAAGACTTCTTAATTTTTCAAAATCTTAATTTTAAAACATAATTTTAAAAATACAGTTATCATCTATAATGTATTTTATCCACATTAGAGGAAAAGCCTATAAGGATTAGAAAAAATATTTCAAAACAGTATTTCAAATTATCTCAGAATGAGGTACTAAATATTCCCTGGCTAGAATGCCTTTGTGTTTGGCCAATAATTTATACTGACTTTAATCTCATCATTTTTCTCCAAATAACACATAAAGATGTTAATATTTTCTAATGCTTGTTTAGATAGTTGCCTATGTTTCCTTTACTAATATGAACGTTTTCCAGAATATTCAATATCTACATTTTATTTCATTAAAAACACATGGCAGAAAATACCTGAAACCACTTGTGTACATGGTTTTTGACCTAAATGGCAGTGAAATGAAAAACAATAAAAAGATTTGTAACTCAGTGAATAAATGCAGGGGCTACATATTAAACTATTTAGGGATCACTGATGCTCACTCATCCAGTTATGATGAAGTATTGATTCTTTAGTATTGTAGCAGATAGAACTTTGATAAGTATTGTTTAGATCCTAAAAATAATTTACTTTATTTTTCTTAAGACTATTAATTCTGAAGTTTTAAGAGTCATCTATTTTATCACCTTTTCCTAAAAAAGCTCAGACTACTCCTTACTTGCCCCAAAACATTAAAATAAACTATCTGAATTTTAATCTACTTCATTGAGATTTTAGAAAACTTTTATATAACAATAAAACATACAGTTATAAAAGCTGTTTATTGAAATAAAAACAAGGGTGACTTCTAGCTTTGCACTATGTGGACAATTAAATATCATTAATAATAAAATTACAAATTGGGAGATGTTTGAAGTATTAGTGTGATTCATCTTTTCTGTATTAGATTTACCTAATTTCTAGTGAAAAGCTAAGCTGGTTTATGGATGTCTTTCTAGGACAGTAAGAGATCTCTCTTTTAAAAAGTGTAGAATTCACTTATGTACTATATTTGAATACATTTGAGGATGATATGATTTCAGTGTATCTTTTCATTTTATGAGAACAATATTAATAGATAACTCCAAATGCATCTTTAATATCAGCTATGAGTATGAAAGTTTTTAAGTACTTTCTGAAATTTGATGCTCTATACTATTAGGAATTTCTGTTCTGGTGAAATGACAATATACTTTACTTTTTTTTTTTTTTTTTTTTTTTTTTTTGAGACAGGGTCTTGCTTTGTAGTTCAGGATGGCCCTGAGCTCAGTCTCAAACTCACATCACAGCAATCCTCCTGCCTCTGCCTCCCAAGTGCTGGGATTACAGGTGTGAGCCACCACTCCCGGCACTGTGGTATGTGGTGCTGATTGCTGCTGAGCATGAGTCTCCATGCCCAGTATTGTATGTGGTTACTGGGGAATCGAACCCGGGCCTTTGCACTTGCAAGACAGGCGCTGGAACCACTGAGCTAACTTCCAGGCCCTATTTTACGTTTTTAAAATATAAACAAAACTAAAGGACCCACATTCCCATTTCTAAGATAATCTTCTGTACTAGACAATAGTCTTCCCTGTGAACAACAAATTCATTCTGATGACTTTAAAGCAAGTAGGAATCTTAAAGGAACTTTAGATGGTTCTCAGGGTCCATATGACATAGTGAAAGACTAGATAGAAGGACTGGGGTGGGGCTTAGTAAGAACACTCAGCTCTATTCTGCAGAGAGAATCACCCTTTTGTGGGAAAAATGATCATGTCATCATTACTATGTTATCATCATCAAAAGGCAGCAATGCTGGAAAGGAAAAACCTTTTTTCTGCATTTGTACTATGTCTACATTAGAAACTAAATGTTTTAACTATTATTACCCACTTCTCTGGCTTCGCTGGTCCACATAGCTATGAGTCTACTCATAAGAATGAAGTGCAGTCTCTATGAGAAGACAGTGTGTCATTACACGCTTTCTAAGCAGAACACAGAGCGCTATCCAGTTCCTCCTAATGACTGAATCCATCAAATGGTTGAGTCATCATTTAATTGGATTCCTTGCTGTTCTGAATTTTTTTTTTCATTTTGGTATTGAACATCATTGTAATAACATTGTTGGATATATATTTTGGTGTATCTATAACCTACATTTTAATATATTTCATAATGGTGAAATTTGTGAGTTAAGTGAAATGTACATTTTAAATGTAGGATATGTAATTAAGTATTCTTTCAAGAACTGTACCCATTATTACTCAAAATTTATAATGACGCATGTTTCTTTTATAGTTTCAAACAGTGCTCCCAAATACTTCTGAGGCAATTTAACAACTCATTTTAGTGATTCATTCATATTTACAATATTTTAACCAATTAATTTCTATTGGCTTTTATTTTATCATGAACAGAGATTAAACAATATGAAAGAATAACTTAGAGGGAACAAAGTTCTGTTGGATATCTAGATTTCCCCATAAAACTTCATGGGCTCATAGATAGTGCTTTGGGGAGATGTCTGGACCATAGGGAAAGATGTGTATCGCTGATTAGTCTATTCATAGGTTATAGGTAAATGTGAAGTTGGGAGCAGAATCCTGGTTGGAAGACACAGCTCATGGGAGTCGTGACTTGGAAGAGTCTGTCTCCTTTCCTTCTTCAATAGCGAGTGCTCTGCACTGCCGCTGTGTCATGAGATATTTCTTTGCCATGTGCCACTGTCATACCACTGTTTATGGAGTCTGCAGACCATGAAATGAAATCTCTACAAAATGCGAACCAGTACAAACGTCTTCCTTAAATCCAAGTGTCACATATTTTCTTCCGTAACTGAAGAAAGTCACTAAAATTAGTACTGACACCAGAAAAGCAGTTGTTGCAGAGACATGGTCTGATCGTGTGGTCCAGAAGTGGATGATGGGAGGAAGAGTTTGGAGAGATTTGGAGATGCAGGTGATGAATCAACCGTAGAATGATCTAAGCCAAGCATGATGGTCAGAGCTCAAAACATGATAATGCTCATAAAAACGTAGCCAGTAAACATTAAGCTCAGGAGATTTTATTTGTAAAGTAGCACTAGCATTTTGACTCTAGGCTGCAGGTGTTATATCCCACCAGAACATTTGTCTACATTTAGTGCCTGTTCTGAAACACTGAAGCAGACTGAGAGTAAGGTGATGGACTCTTTGGCAGAAGAAATTTTAAGGCAGCCTACAGTTTGGGGCTATGACATAGCTACTGTCAGGCCTTTCACCAGCTCTATCATGAGAATCAAGAGTAAGCAATCACAGCTGGAAGAGTTTTAAAAGGTTTGTAGCTTCACTAGAAAGGAACTCTAGTAAATTTGGGGCCTTCCAAGAAAGAAGAGAGGAGAGCTTGATTACTGCAAAGACTCATATTAAAAAGAATTTAAAAGGAAAGAAGGTGTAAGGGTAAATAACAAGGGGGAAAAGAATGTGATAGTAATGAAAAAAAGAAAGATTATGTATATAGGGGGTGGGGAGTTGCAGGGAAGGGGAAAGGGGAAAAATGAGAATCAAGTCATGTCATATTATGGTACAAACTCTCAATGTTGAATGGGATGATGATGTGTATTTATAATGTACCAATAAAGATTTTTTTAAAAAAAATTTTAAAAAAAAGAAGTTAAGTACTTTACAACAGAGCAATAGGAAAAATGCCTTGAGGGAATGAGTGGACTCAGCAAACCCAGCCCACCTGCCTTTGTAGGTTCAAAATTGGAGGGGGAAAGATTTTACACAGAGAATAAAGCTCAAGCCAGTAGGCTCCAGATGATGGCAGAGTAGGGAATAGAAATCGCTTCCATGGCACGCAGTTCACTATGCTTAGCCAGCCAGTCTGGCACTCAGAGGCCTCTGCAACCACCACTGAGATCCAAAAGGGCTCAGCTACTGCTCCAGTTGTAGAAAAATCTTGATATTGTCCACAAGGTGCTGTTATTATGCAGAACAAATGAGTTATGCAGAGAAGGAGGCTTCTACCCGGATCACAGAAGATGATTGAGAAGGCCTCGCAGTGTGACCCTACGGAGGCAATGGGTGAAGCTGGTAGTGCAGTAGAGAATCTAGGATGTTGGCAAAGGCATGGGTCATCTGAGGGAAGCTAGGAGGAATAGCAGCTCTGGTCCAAGAGAGACCAGGGGCTGAAGCTACTGGCTGCACTTAGTAGGGCCACCCAAGCCCATTGGAGTTTACATCTTGCTCCAAGTGCTGGACATTAAACTCTTGAATGGAGATAGTTCTTCTTTCTCTAAGACATTACAAAGGATTTTTTTATAATGAGTTTTCCAGAAAAGAATAGTCTTGAGTAGCATTTATGTCCTGAAACTGCAATATTTTTCAACTATAATTTTGATATTAAGAGTTTCCTTGTCTCCTTTTCACCTATCTTTATTTCTTCTGTCTTACTTCAATACTACTTCGATTTGTTTCATCTCACACATGTTCAAGCAGAGTGCAGTTAATTAAGATTGCTGTGTATGTTAATTCTTTACACTTTAAGGAAATTTAAAATGTCACTTTGAAAAATTTCTAGGATGAACTTTTTCCCCCAGCACTTCTAAGACATTTGACTGGCATTTATTTTTTAAATAGAAACCACTGTCCTTATACTTTGTCCTTTGAATCATGTCTTTTCATTTGCTTGATTTTAATATATTATCTCCACATCTGCATTTTCATAAATTGTAAAGTTGGATGTGATTTTACTTGTGTTTATTCTTCTCAATTTCCATGGAACTTCTTAGATCTTTAGTTTCTACTTTTTAAAATGAATTTAGCTACCACTTCTAGTAATGGAAGTGTGATTTTAACACTTTAACTGTAAAACCAGATTGTAATTTTTTGAAAAATTTTTTTCAGTATTACTAGGGAGGCTAGGCCCTATATATAATTTTATGTTTTATCCGTATTATCCATTTTTAGTTATGACTAAGATATAGAGATTGTAGGTTTTCAAAAAAAATTTAAGACTTATTTGCAAGGTTTTTGGGGATGAGATTTTAAAGACTAATTTATCCCAACAGGATATATTTTAAATTTTCTATGTTTCTTAACTACATTGATATTTTGAAGAACATACTTTTATTAAATTAAGCTTTTAAGTTGCCACTGCATTGGTACTTTGCATCCATACCATTTTCCGATAGCTTAAAAGTATCTTATATGTAAATGAGTCCTAGCATTGTATGCTATATATTGTGAAATAGAAAATGCTCAATGTAAAATAAGGTGAAAGGGGACAATGTTGAGATTGTAACAAAAAAGTAAGGAAACAAATTTTATATATATGGGGGAGTGGTAGGGTGGGTGGGGCCATGGGAAAAAATGAGAATTAAGTTGTGTCTTATACTGGTACAAATCCCCATTATGGAGTGCAATCATGATGTGTATATTTAATGTACCAATAAAGATAATTTTAAAAAAAGTATCTTATTATTTATAGTCATATCTTGACATAGCTTAGTATTAGTTAGGGTTCAGATTTCATAACACATACTTAAAGAATTTACAAGGTAGGTTTCTTTCTTTCTTTCTTTCTTTCTTTCTTTCTTTCTTTCTTTCTTTCTTACTTTCTTTTTTTGAAACAAGGTCTCACTTTTGTAACTCAGGCTGGCCCTGAATATACTATATGGCCCAGGTGAGCCTCAAACTCACAGCAATCCTCCTGCCTCTGCCTGACTACTGGGATTAGAGGTGTGAGCCACCATGTCCGGCACTGTGGTATGTGGTACTAATTGCTGGTGAGCGTGAGTCACCACATCCAACATTATGTGGTTACTGGGGGTCAAACCAGGTCCCTTGAGCTTCCAAAGGGAGGTGTCAGAACCACTGAGCTAAATTGCCAGCCCTACAAGGTAATTTTTTAATGGCCATCTATAGAATTTGATAGAAAAATGCAAAAAGAGCCATCAGTGCTCTGAGGAACTAGGGGATCGATACCAAGATGAAGGCTGGAACTCACTATCTTCTTCTGTGAGTCTGTATTCATGAGTCGAAGCTTAAGGGTCTGCATTCGAAAACCTGAAGCCTAGAGACAGATGCTCCAAGGCAATGGAAGAGACTAGTGCTCCTCCAAAGAAGCAGAGTTGAGCCTTCTCTATTCTTTCCCTTTTTATTGCAAAAACACTACACCCCTATTGGCTGATGTCTCCCCTAAAAGGATGGCTCATCCATCTTCAGTATGTCAGTCATTCAGACACATTCAGAGCTATGCTACACTAATCTGTTTCCAGTTGGTACAGCAGTTACTTTTCACAGTCCTTTTTCCCTAAGCAGTCCTAAAGCACTTTAGAGGCTATTTTAGCTCATAAGGTACATTTCTGTTAAATCTGTTTTCCATTTAAAAATTTTTTAATCTTATTTGTGTTATTCTTTCCTTGGTTTTAGTGTGCTGCTTCCTCTTGATACCCGTAGTTGAATATTTAACTCCTTCAGTTATCAATATAAATTCAGCTCTGAGTTCAGCTTCAATTTTACTAAAATGCTTTGTTACCGCTTACATTGCCCTTCGGTTATGTTTTCTGCAACTTTAACTTCTGTATTCCTTTTACCCAGTCAAGTACTATTTTTAGTTGTGAAAATTTGACTATTTTTTAAAAATCATTGTTTACTCTAATTTCTGATGGTATACTGAATGGCATGTAGATTAGAGAATGTCATCTGTGTTATAATAATTGTATTAAAGATACTTGAGATTTTGCTTAAGGCCAAATCTCTGCTTAATTTATCTGAAAAGAAGAAAATTCTCCTCTCTGTCACATAAATTGTGAATATTAAATTAGTCAATGGTTGTGAATTTCTTGTGTTAAATTTTCTATATCTTTACTAATGTTTGTCTGCTTGATATATTTATGTTATACATATGTCAATCTCTTAAGCAAAGTTTGACAATTTTATCATGATTATAGGAAGTTTTAGGTTTTTTAATGTATTTATCATTTCCTTAAATATGGACTCACTGTCATATGATAAACTGAAGTATAAATGAATTCTAAAATGTAGGATGGATATTAAGAAATAAAAAATATTCAAAATGAGAAAAGGAGATATGGATAAGTGAAGAAGGGAAAGAAAACATTTGATGGTTAATGGAAGGAAAAAAGCTTATGTATATAGGGGTGGAAGATTTGTAGGGTAGGCAGGGGAATGGGAAAAAATTAAAATTAAGTCATGTCATGTATTGGTATAAATTCTCAATGTCAAATGTGATCATGATGTTTATATAAAATGTACTAATAAAATAAGTTTTAAGAAATGTGGACTCACTGTCAGTTGACACCAGACAATATTAATGTATACTGTGTATCTAAGGAAATATAAAAATGGAGCAGCTACTAAGATGCCTATTTATTTTTGTGCCCTCCTTAATAATTAAAAACTATTTATACATTTTGGAGATTTATTTCCTTTATAATTTAAGTTCAAGCCAGTTCTAAAAGATGAGTCACAGGATGAAGATGACATTACTATTAAATGATTATTTACAATGATCATTATAAAGGAAACACTCATATAATTTTATTATGTTGTAATGCTCTATAGCGACTACAAATTCAGACATTGGAGAAAAAAGAGAATGATTTTAGAAACTGAGGTGATATCAGTTAAAAGTAAGCATTATGTTTTAGTCTGACTGTGGAATAATGATTAACATTCTTCTATGCAGTTGAGTTTCTGAGAAAAGCTGACTGACTGTCCCTCAAGGATTTGAGGGGATTTTTAACATAAATGAGAATGTTTTCTCACCACTTAAGATAGAAGCCTGATGATGCTTTGGTAATTGAGCACTATATCTGAAAAGAGTTTTGGTGTTGCAGAAGATCTGAAAGAGGATAAATGTCTTAGATTTTATACCATAAAGAAAGGACAGAGGAACTGAAGCTCAAACACACCATGGTAGCCAGGAATTTTGTCATCACTAATTTAATTTTATATGAATAAAATCAAATAGTGGAGTGAGCTAAGGACAAAACTTAGGTTCTATTTACTCACATCTTCTGTGAGTATTGTCTCATAGTTTTAAACTATTTTCTCCAGAGAATTACCACTGTCCCAACAGGTACTCTATTGCTTTTTTTTTTTTTTTTACCATCACAATTTTTTCTGTCCCCTCGTCATTTATCCCCATCCCACTTCCTTTTGAATAGCTTATATTTTATAATATCTAACATATGTTCTAAAATTTATTTACATTTTCAGTTTATCATATCAGTGAAAACATATGGTATTTACACTTCTGTGACCTATTTATTTCACTAATGATTATGTCCTGAAGGTTCCACATTACTTACCCATGTGTCATCTATATGTCCACCCTCATATGCCCTGGGGCCACTGTTGGTCACAGCCAGTGACTGCGTCATGGGATAAAAAATACTTTGTTTTGCTCATTGTTTTTTTATTTCCCAACTCATGATAAGCTTACTCTATCTTCCTATTTTATACCTCCACCAAGAAATCACTGGTAAAAAATCCCATAATATAAGGCTTTTAAAAGCCAACTTGAGACAGCTATGAGGCACTACACAGAAGCCAGGCAGTAACTGTTTGGAGTAGCTGATTAAGTCCTTGTCCCCAGCCATCTTTATTGAATTCTCTTCTCCAGGACAATGACAAACACCGTAATCCATCCATCATTCAAGGACAAGACACCTGGACACCTCTTAGGCTTCGAGATAGACAGAAATTATTTAAATGGGTCAATCATAATTCTACTTAGTCTGTTTTCCTTTCCCAGAAGCCTTTAATAATAATATGTGGCTACAATATTTTACTCTCCTATTGCTTCATGGCAAGACCTGGGCATTTCTTAAACAGGCCATGTGGCTATGTTCATCTTAAGGGCCAAAAGCAGAACAATTCTATAAAACTCCAGTTTCTCTTCATTTGCCTCTGGTTTCTTAAATATGGAAAAAACAAATTCACTTGGAAATCATGCTTGTAAGAAATCTGACTAAAACAGTCAATAACTCTGGTAATATCAGATTATACACAGATTTAGGCATTAACCTTGGATCTCAGAGATGATAGAATTCAGTGATTTTTAGTGTGGCCTGTGTATCAGACATTGTTGAAATAGTAATTGTGAACCAGAGAGTGCACAGGTCCAGCCAGGTATGTTTGTTTTATTTAGTATTAAGAAAATATCTCACTACTTCCAAGATGTTTCATTTTTTAGTTTATTAAATGATGGCTATATAATTTGCAGATAATAGAGATACAAGTATATAAAGTACAAGTATCTATAAGGCAATTGGAACAGAACAAGTATTAAATATAATTTAATAGTTCACCTCTCTCTCTCTTTTTTTTTGCCTATTAAAAAAAATTAATCCTTGACCAATTGGCTATTTGGCCATGGGATTTGCATTACAAACTTGCTTTGATATCACTGCATGTAATATATACTCAACCATAGCTTTGATAAAAGTTTCTTAGTTTATACATGCTTATCCTTGAATTATAATAAAATAACATGGAAGCTAAATTACACCTTGGGGAAACTAAACATATGAATCCTAGAATTTTAAATAAATAAGGCTTCTTGAACATTAAAAATAAATACATTGGATTTTCCACGGAGAGTAGTTTGTTCTTGGTTTTTATTGACGATAAATATTAACAATACAAATAAGATGCAAATATGTATCATTAGTATGCAAAACGTCCGTTTTATTTGGCCTACAGCTTTGATGTTGTCATGTTAGCATTCACTGACATTTATTTTGGGGTGTAATATCACCTCAGTTGCTGTCTTTCTTTATGATATATGTTACAAGCTATTATCAAAGGTAACTTTAAGAAGCCTTAAGGAACATTCATTACATTTATAGAAGTTATAGAAAACTGAGCCTGACAAATACAAAAAAAATATAACTTATTTTTAAGTTTTCTTACACAAAACAACTTTTTTCTAAAACTTTGTTACTCTCCTCATTTATCCACACATAAAATAATGTCTTTCCTCCCTGCAAATTTCCCACCAAAGATAAGGAAATAGTTACCAAACTTTAGTTTATTGATTCCAAATAAAATTTCCAGTAGATTATTTTGAAGAACCTCGGACATTTGCTGTCTAAAAGAAAACAATGACTAATGAAATACTTATCTCTGTCTTCTCCTATTTTTATGTATGAATGGTTTTATTACAATTTATATATTTAACATGAAACAGTAAGACAAATGAATATTTTGATTCAAAAATAATTGAAATTAAATTCATTTGACTCAGTTCCTTTATATCTTGGGTAGACATTTAAGCATACATGAATCATTTGGTTAAATTGTAATATTTTAACTTAAATCACTGAGTTAAATTTTATTTACTTATTTATTTCTATTTTTGGTCATACCAGGGATTAAACTCAGGCTGTTGTGCTTTTAAGGTAAATGCAGTACCACTGAGCTAAATCCTTGGCCCATATTTTGATTTAACTTTAGTTAATAAAGAATGGGACAGAACTATCTAGTCTAAAATCTTTTAGAGATTAGTGTGAGCCTTACCATTCTAGATAAGCAGAAAATTATTCTATATTTAAAGTTTAATGCAGAAGATAATATTTATAGAAATAATATAGAAGAAAATGATAGAAACAGTATACAACTAAAGTTGAATCATATATGGTAGATATTTAAAATGAGTGACATAAAAAAACTAGAATCTGATTTTTTTTGCTTATATAGATTAAATATAACTTTAAAAATGAGATTATAGCAATAGAAAACTCTCTTAAATTCAGAAGGTACAAGCTCTTTATCAGCTTAAATGTTACGTCTTCGTTCACTTAATCAGCATAAGATCCTCATCAGCAAATATCCTCAGGTCCTAGAAGTTGTTATATTGAGTTTCATTTTAATTTCTACATTTTATCTTTCATGAGATTAAGTAATTTCTTGCTTTTTGAGTTTATAGTCTATTTTTAAAAATTCTTTGCTATCTGTAGATCTTTAAGTGTTAACTATTTAGGGAATGACAACTAATTATTTGGTTAGACATGAGCCTGGAGGTTGCTATGAAAGTATTTTTTAAACGAAATTGACATTTTTTATCTGTCGAATTTGGGGAAGGTGGAGTACCTTCTAAGAGTAAATATTATTCTATCTATTGATGGCTTTGAGAGAAAAGAATGAAGCTTTCTAAATAAAGGAGCTTTGCCTGGAGCCTGCAACTTATGTACCTTCCCTGGGTTCTCACCCTACAAACAACAGATTCAACAACTCTTCAGTGAATTTTCTCCATCACAAGATCAAATATATTGTGTTTAATTTTCAATTTAGGTTTTATTACATTTAATTTAATAATTGATGTAGAACTTATATTGATATAAATGTAATGATAAAAATAGACTTTCTCTTTATAGTTCATCTATTGTTTTAGCATTATTTTTAAAAAATAATATTAATTTGAAGCATCTGGGTAAGCTAACATTGTGAGATTTAGCAGATAAAAATAAAATGGTCTATTACAATTTAATTTCAGACAAAGAGAATATTTTTATAATATGCCCCATGTAATATTTGCAATATACTTATATTAAATTTATTGTTATTTAAAATTGGTATTATCCAGATGTCTTGTTGTACTCCTAATTTTGCCATTATGAAATTTTTCCTGTGCCTTCTGCATATTTTAATAAGACAATACACACAAGAAGAAAGAGTATGTGTAATGAAGCACAGACAGTGAAAATGTGTCAAAGATAAAAAAGAACCCACTCCTCTTTTTTGTCATCTGATCACGTAAGCTATAAATTCTCACTACTATTTTGAAATGTCTATAAAACTTTCTAATATTAGGAGCTAAAAGTGTTTTAACTAATATAGGCCATTTTCTATACTAGAAATTAATGTATATTTATTTTTGTTTATTTAGGAAGTACTCTTGAATTATTCTCTAAAATAATCACATTAATGCATCTGACATAAATCCAATTTTGCATATTTTTCAGATTTAAGTAAAGCATAGCATTTCCGGTATAAATTTGAACATCATAGAAAACAAGAATTCACAGTGTGTTTACCATATAACAGTAAATTTTCTGACACTCTGGTTGTCACCATTCTAGACTCAGATGATATGCATAAAATTTGCATTATAGAAGCACCTTTTCTCAGCACAATACTTTATGCCTTTATGGTCTTAACCATTTTATTGTGCTTCTCTTGCCATACTAGGCACTCAATATTTTAAAAGAGCAATAAATCTATTGCTGACACAGGGTTCATCTGGAGAGCTAGAGATACATCAGGAAAGGTAACTGATCTAGAGCTAAAGAAGATATCATGTATCTGCTATTTTTTACTCACTTTCTTTACATTTAAGAGAAGAAATTTGCATATGTATTCAATGATACTAAACATAAACTGAACAACACTTCAAAATATTAGACAGTGATGAAACAGGTAAAAAAAAAAAACAAAAACATGAATTTCTGAAAGAGTTAAAATTGAGTGCCCTTAAAGAAAAAGTCATAACTTCAGTGTAAGAAATAGAAACTTGCTATAGCTTAGCAAGAGCATTAGCATGTAATGATAAAATCTAATGTTTTGAATGAAGTTCCAGATGTCTTTGATCTTGCATGATGGTGGAATTGAGTAGCATATGGCATATTATATTTAACACAACTTTAATCACATGATGGTAGGATATATCACAGAGACTTGCCCTTACTATAAATTAGATTATTATAATTCATAATTTCTTTCACTAAAACTAATCCCATTTTATCAAGCTACAATGTCATACCTCAACTGATATAATATTCTCTTTCATTTTCTATATATTGTAAATAATTTATAATTAGCATGTTGTACCACTGTAAAGTTCTATGTCACTGTCTTTTTAAAAGCCCACTGTATGGATATCTGCCATCAGTATGAATTTTTTTAATATGATCATGCCACTAACCCAACATAAGATGAAGTCTAAAGCCTTACTACCTTGTATCTGTATGAGCTGTTTTGCTCTGTTTTGATCAATAAAAGGAAATGAAAGTGTGCTTTTTGAGGTTGGGTCAGAGGGAGCCAAATCTTCTTTCTGTGTCATTTAGAATGATTAATGTTAGGGAGCTACCTTTTGGCATATAGCTTCCTTGTTAGGAGGAGTTCGCATCAGAGTCAGTGCCATCCCCTGGTTTATAGCCCCAGAGAAGTTCGGAGACATCTCAAGCACCAGATGCCAGCAGCTTACAGGAGCCTCTTGGACAAAATCAAGTGCTCAAGTGACTGCAAAAGTGTTGGCTGATGTCTCCTCTGATCTGCATAAAAAACTCATAGGAGAACTACACAAGTCAGTTCAAGCAACCCAGGCAGTATTAGAGCTAGTGAGCTGGCTCAGGATAGTGAAAGTTGGAATGACAGCCACAACAGACAACTAAAACAGATGTTTATAAGGACATATAAACTAGTCCACGTACAATAAACAACTCATCATTTTAAGTGTCACCTTCTTCTACTCTTCAAAACAACTATTCTACCAAATATTTTTTGTATAAGTTCTTATTTATCATCTTGTTTCTATATCATTAAGAGTACTTATGTCATTTATGATTCACAAATAAATAAGGATCAAATATGCTTGATTCATTTCTAATTCTATATTTATACAGTTGCAGTAATATGCAGAGGAAAAAGACATTGGTCTTCCCAGAAATGTGATAATGCTTCTTTACTTACTTGTGCTGCTAGACTGGATTCGGACAACCAAGTCCAGAGAACACTTTCCTGGCTTTTTTTCTCTATCCTGAAGCTTAAAGTCCAATACATAAACTTCTCCTGTAGATTCTCCAGAGTATTTGTAAACACTTAACAATACACTGAGTGAATGTAGAAAAACATAAATGGGTCATACATTATTGGAAACAAGAAGTTGTTTCAATGTGACATAATTGTAAATGAGAAAATTTTAAAAAATAAATGGCTTATTTTATCACAAGAAAAGTCCATAGCTAGTAAGATCTCTGAACAGAATTAGAAATGTAACTATATGTTTGTCTGAATTATGTAAGTGTTATATTAAAAGTTAATACTTATTTTTGACTTATTTTTACTGGATAGTCAATAGCAGCTTAATTATCATATTTAACAATAATTTCATCATAGTGCATTATGCAAGTATTTTCTGGCACTCGAGCAAAGGAACTAATGAGTAATAAGCAGAACAATGGTATTTCAACAGAGCCTGGTGTCCACCATGCAGGTATCCTTTCTGTAAAAAGATGGTTTTTCTCTTATTTTAAGAATGGTATAGTTCAATGCTTTTTGACTATTTTTAAAATGTCATTGATATGATGATTATTGGAACTGAAAGAATGGAAATGTTTGGGTGGTTAAATTCTTCATAATAATCCTTAAAAATATCTTTTGATGAGTTAAAGACTTCAAGTAACTGTTTTATTGTTTTTTGGGTTTTTTTTTTTTTTTGAGCAGTAGGGTTGAGTTAAAATATATTTAATGTATACTAAAAGTGTGTAAATTAAACACATAAAAATTCTCTTAAAACTACTAAATAATATGCAAAAATTTGTACTTGTTTTGGCTACAGAAAATACTTTTAAACTCTCATCAGTGACAGTATGATACTCTCATCTACACATTCCTGAAGTTATTCTGTGTAGTTTTAACAGTAAAATATTTGATTCTTTCTTTTACAGGAGGAAAGCATCGTGAGAGATCACATGAAATGATCTTGTGAAATATGAAAAGCATTAAGAAATGCCACTTCCATTTTCACAGAAAGAAACCCAAAACTAAAAATAAGGTGCTACATTTTATTACTGCTGGTTAATAAATAAAAAACAACTCAGTCACAAGTCAGTGAAAATATTTACTGAAGTGAAAGGATACTGAAGCTTTTATTTCTGATTCAGGTGTTCAAATTATTTCTTTGTTTTTGAGGTACTTTACTATGTAAAATTATTCATAGGTTTAATGGTCATTCAAATGACATATGTGAAAGATCATTCTGCTCTGTATGCTAATTGTTCTTGGCAGAATAAGCTTTTAAGAATCTATTCTCTTATGCTGCATTGTAAATGGCAAATTGAATTGACAATAAAATTGTGTGCATGTCAAATATGGTCCGTTATTGCTTTGCAGGAGCATATTAGCTGACAGGGATATTCAAAATTCTTATTCAAACTCCCATTGTTCATTTTTAATTACTCATAAAGACCAAAGTATCAGGACATGTCTTACATTAGTTTAATCTTTCCCTTTTTGTAAAGATTCTGTAATAAAAATAATGTAAATTGACATATAAATGTCTTCAGAAGATATTTGGCATCATTAGAAATAATTATTATCTTCCTTTACAGAATGTCTTGATAAATAGTGAATTGAACATAATTTATCACATTTTTTGCAAAGAAACACTGTTATATATTCACATTCCATTATTCCAAATACTTTAGACATTTTGAAACATTATGAGATCCTACAAGGAAATCATTATCTTTCTTATAAAGAAAAAATGAGGCACGTTACTATGTCATCACTCATATTTTTAAAAATCAAATAATTTAAAATGTCTGCCCTGGGAGATCACCACAGTTGCTTATCTGTCCTTACACAAGTACTATTATCTGTATGTATAATTTATTTCTCAATGCTAAACTGAGGTTCATAATGTTCATCAGATTTAACTTTGTTCATTTAAGTGGACAAAATGAATCGATTTGATATGCACATAAAATATTCAAGTGTTATCCCCCAAAACTTTGAAAAGGCTAAAATGTTATCTTTATTTCTGACATGCAGTAAATATACAAACAGTACTAGCAAAAGATGTGCAAATACCACAAGTTAATATGAGGTGTATTTGAACTTTTAAAAAAATCTTTCATCTCATAATCTGGTGAACTTTAAAGGAAAGAAAAATCAAACTCAGATTTGTTTCTGGCACTGTGTCCAGGACTCACAATCTTCACTTTTGTCTGATGATTGCAATGATCTACTCTTCAGATCTCTTTTCTTAGGAAGGCTTTTTTTCATTGAAGGTCAAAAAGTTGTCCAACAAGTAACCTCTGCTGCTAGAGTGTTCTTAGATTTACCCTCACCTGAAGGTAGCTGCTTCCTCAAAGCCACACTCTTCCAAAGACTGGTCACCACAGAAGAAACCAAGATGTCTGGCAGGCACTGGCTCCTGAAATTACATATGTACCTCATCTTGAGAATACTAATCACAGCTGTATGTGCAAGACAGGAATACTGTCATAATAGGCTGGGTTTTAGGACAAGGAGATCCCTACTTGTACAAGTGACCTTGTCTCATGATAGTTTTATTTGTTTCATCAATAGTGGGAAGAAATGCTGCATGGAGTTTGGGACGTGACACAGTAGGAGAATCACAATACAGAATCCTGACTCTGGAACAAGTTCATGCCATCTTCAAGGAAGTATCATCCACCAACTAACTCAGGAAGAAGACAAAGCATTGTTCACTGATATGTTAGTTAGGGAGAGTTCTAACTGCTTATCAGTAGTCTTGAAGACAGTTGGAAGAGAACATCCTCTTATAAGTAGTGTTAGGTATTTCTTCAGTTGCTTGATTTTCACAGAAAGAATAGCATCCTTTGATTAAATGTCCACTCACAGTAAATGACAAGAGGCTGGGATATGTAATCAGAGAAAAGAAGGAAGAATAGAGAAGAGTTGATGGACCTCTTGGAGTGGGAACCAATATGTATATTATGATAATGATGATAATTATTATTGTTACACTGATTGTCCATCACAGAGCATCCAGTATGGAAATGTTACTAAACACATGGATAGAGTTAAATAGCTTTGGATGTAGGGTGTGATGTAGCCATAATCCAGCACTGACATGAAGGCACATGAATAGGAGAGCCAAAGTGCCACTATTTGAGGCTAGGCATTAATATAAACAATGTTCCTTTTTTTTTTTAACTTTTGTTGCTTTATGTCCAATGTGCCAGCAAAAAGCTAACTGAAAGTTTCCAAATGAATATCATCCTTCAAAAAGGAGAGCCAGATACTTACAAGCAAAGTTAAACTAGTAAGAGACCAGTGTGATATCTTCACTATGCAGATGAAAGTAGTGGTTAATTTCATATTATCCATCCAGTTGGCTTATCTTTCATGGAAAAATTTCAAATACATTGAGAGAATGTCAAGATTTTTTTTTTTTTTTTTTTTAGGTTTTTTGAGACAGGGTCTCGCTTTGTGGTTCAGGCTGGCCCTCAGCTCAGCCTCCAACTCACATCACAGCAATCCTCCTGCCTCTGCCTCCCGAGTGCTGGGATTACAGGCGTGAGCCACCACACCCGGCACTGTGGTATGTGGTACTGGTTGCTGCTGGGTGTGGGTCTCCACACCCAGTATTGTTATGTGGTTACCAGGGAATCGAACCCGGGTCCTTGCGCTTGCAAGACAGGCGCCAGAACCACTGAGCTAACTCCCCGGCCCCCATGTCAAGATATTTTTAAAAACTTATAAATAATAGATTTCAAAACAAAAGAAAAAGTCAGATAATAAGAAAGTTTATCTAAAAAAGTTGAATTTTAGTAAATTTAAATGAACTTTGATTATATCAAATAATAGTAACAAGGAGGCAGTTACATTTCTGCCACAAAATAGACATTAAATATTGGTAAAGGTAAAGAGAGCTACTATGAGTGAAAGTTCACATCATCAAATGTATATAGCAATTCTAAAATAGAATGTTCCTAATTTCACACTTTCAAAATGGAAAAATATCACCATCTAAAGGAGGATTCTAATACACAGTTTGCTGTAACTGAATACCAATAATGAAAAAAAAACAGTAAAGAGATGACATTGTTCACAAAAATTAATATAGTCTTTTAACAAATTTCACAAGTTATCCCACAACCACTTTGCAGTTTACGAAAAGGATGTATCTCAATAAACTCCTAAAAATTTAAAATATCATGTCAAAAAACATTTCATACACCTAATGTGCTAAATAGCATGGCTTAGCACTGTAGTGCAGTAGCACAAATAGGTTAAAGACATGCAGTTATGTTATTTACCTGGTCATGAGTGAATCTCCTTCTCATCTGAGCAGCTGCACTACTTCCTTTTGCATGTTACAGAGAATATATGCATTTTATTATATGGGAATTGGGCATATAACTTACTCAAGGAAGCTCCTCCAAATTGCAATAGGAAATAGATATGAGAACATGCACAGCAGCACTGTTGTAATGGGAAAACCCTTCAACAACCCAAACGTCTGCCCAGAGGAAAGAATGATCTCGTGTTCATCTGACCTGATGTTGTATGACAGTAAGAAAGGATGTTATGAATGATGTATGCAATGGATCTTATTTGAAGCATGATACACGAAAAAAAAAGGAAAACTTATGTTTCTGAGCAAAAAAGTATCTTAAAATATAAACATTTGTCCCTCTCTGCAATGAGTTTTGCATCTGTGAATTCAAATGTACCCTGATTTAAAATATTTATTCTTAAGCTGTGTTTACTTCTTAAAAGAAATTCAAATTTCCAATAAGTATATGAAATCACGTCTGTGTCTTTAGTCACTGGGGAAATGTAAATGAAAACTGCAATAAGATTTCATCTCACCCAGTAAGAATGGCCATTGCTAAGAATACACAAATTATAAGTGCTGCTGCAGGGGTTAAAGGGCAGAAGGAACTCAAGGAATCTACTTCTGGAAATGCAAAGCAGTGCAGCCACTATTAAAATTAGCTCAGGGATTCCTCAAGTAGCCGGAAATTGATCTTTCACATGAGACCTATAGGACTATTTGTCGGTGTCCTGAATGAATGCTTGCAGATACATGTTCATGCTAGCACAATTGACAGTAGACAAGATTGGAACCAACCAAAGTGATCATCAATGAATGAACTGACAAAAGATGTCACACTGACAGAAGATGTTACACATATACACACAATGGAATGAGGAAGAATGAAGTTATATCATTTTCAGGGAAATGGATGAAAATGGAGTTCACCATTTTAAGTGAAATAAGCTACACTCAGCTAATCAAGTACCAAATGTTTTCCCTATTATGTGTAACCTAAAAAAAAAAAAAAAATCAGGAAAAGGGAAGATATTAGAGTGAGAAAATAAGAAAGGGAAATGACTGAAAGGGAAGATTATAGGGGGGATGGATATGACCAAATGTGTTATATGCATGTATGGGAATAAGAAAAATAGTTATCTCATGTTACTTTCTATCACATGACATCTAGTTGTGTAACATTTACATTGTATTCAATATTATAAATAATCTATAGATGATTAAACTGTGAAGTAAGATATGTATAGGCTATATGCAAACACAGCCTGACCATCTTTACTCCAAAACTCAAACATCACAGCTGATATAATACCATACATAAAAAATTCCACACCATCAAACAATCACAGGCACAAAGTTATTTAAAATATTGTACAAAATTACCTTCTGACTGTGTAAAGGAACATATGAAACATAAAGAAATTTTCTGTGTAGATCTGGATCTCATCAAGAGGTGTCTCATTATGTACATGTAAATTTTCCAAAATCTGAATTTTTTTGTTTCCAAGCATTATAGATAAGATATATTGCATCTGTACCACATAGCCTCAGATTTCAACATCCACTTATCAATCTGAAATCAATCCCTCCTAGAAATCAAGAGGATACTGTATAGTCATTCTATAGCTGACCAATCTAAACACATGTAAAACTGCTAATAATTTATCTGAATAACAAATAAATCAATGACAAAGAAAAGCAAATAACTTTTGACATACAGTTCAAAATCATGGTCCTTTCTAGGTCCTTTCTATGATGGTCCTTTCTAGGTTACTATTTGAAAAACACAGCCTCTGATGGGTAAAGGGCCTCCAGGTATGATAGTGTCCTAATCTTTTTTTAAATAATCTGATTGTTATCACTTGTCCTTAAACATTAAAGTTTCAATTAAGCTCTACATGGGTGCCACTCCTGATATATTTTGTACAGTGTTTGAAAGAAAGTAATAATTATTATAGATTTTTTAAATAAATACTTCAGTTTGGAACAAAATTATTCCAAAGTGCTATAAAATTCTAGATAAAATCATCACTAATTTGCATCTTACCCTTTGAAACTCCTAGTAACACTCAAAATGTAATTGGCATAATTCATGAGGAGTTTAATCAAAGAAGCAGTTCCAATGATAAAGGATATGTATTCTGACAGCCCACTTCCAGCTCAGAAAGCTCCGCAAAACTAAAGCTTGCAAAAAGTAGAGGCAAATGACCTCTCCCTACCTAATATTTGTGCTGGACTAGTTTGTCAAAACTGTGACTTCAGGAATAGCTTAAGGAGCTCATAAGCTTGTAACCAAGCTCAAGGTGTCCGAAAACAAAAACATGATCCATTCCTACTAACTGGCTTCCAAAGACCAACGGAAAGAATTCCTGCTTATAATTATATACTTACATAAGATTTCTACCTGTCTGATTTCTTCTTTTTACTTTCAGAGGAACCATTTGCTTCACATTGAGAAAGGACATCCTTACCTACCCCATGTCAGGGACGAAGGGCATGAGGACCACGGAGGGCAAATGTGGCACCGTCAACATCACCTCTACAGTGGGAAGGAAGAAGCAGAAAAACTTAGTTGTCAAAATGTCAATTGATACCCATTTTCTGATGTCAAATTAAATCATTTTATTTACCCTCATAAACTTTCTTATAGAATTTTAGTCTTAAGAAACAATGTGAAAATGAGTGCAAAATTTCCTTAAATAACAAAAAACAAATAACTGTATGATCCAGCCTTTTCACTTTCTGATGTATCCACAAAGTAATCAAAGTCATTATGTAGTAATATGCAAGATCCTCGAACACTCACGTTTGTTGTAGTGCTATTCACAGTAGCTACATATGAATCAGCCTAAGTGCTCTTCAGTAGATAAATGATAAAGAAAATATATATACACAAGAGTACTGCTCAATCATAAAGATGAATTCATCTCATCTATAGGAAAATAAAAGTAGAAATTGTCTTATTAAGTACCATGCGCCACACGCAGAGAGGCAAGTCCTGAATATCTTCTCTCACATGTATTTTCCTAAGTGTAAAATGTCATGGAAGTAGAAGGACTGTTATAGGAGCGGAAAAGGAAGGTGGATTAGAGAAGGGAAGAGAGGGAGAATGCCCAGCAGATGGCTAATCAAATGATATTCTGTGCATATATAAAGATGTCTCTGTATAATTAATACAATTCATAAAATAGAGAAAACGTACTCTTACCAACATGTATTGCTGCTATTACTACCAAAATGTGGACAGGTAAGTTTCCAAGTGAAAGCATTTGAGACTATAAGGTGAAAAATTCAAATGTAGTGCAGAACATAAAGGCAGGCTAACATGTATAAAGATCAAAGGAAGGGTTTAGCATATTACTGGAAAGGGAAGGATGACATAGTTGTGTTTAGAGAAGATTAACTGGGGCTGGTAGAAGATTTCTGGAGACAGAAAAATCTGGTTGATGGAGCGTGGCTTTCTTGAGGCAAAGCTCTTCTTAAAAACAGAAGGACAGTTTACTAAACTGAGCTTCAATGACAGTTACTGGAGCAGGTGTTGTGTGACTTGAATGTTTTTTCCCATGGGCCTTGGTTATTTTAGTTGAATAAGATAATAATCCCCCCCAATTACAGAATCAACTTTCATAGTATTAATACTCTTCTCTTCTTTAAAACTAATGGTTCTAAATATAGCTGTTTTTTAAAAAAGTGAATTCTTTACTGGTATATTGTATATACACATCATGATTAAAAGATTCATATCACAGCAACATACGTGCACCCATATTTATAGCAGCTCAGTTTGTGATAGCAAAATTTTGAAAACAATCCAAATGCCCATCAACTGGAGAATGGGATAATGAAGATTTTTTAAAAAATAAAATGGAGTATTACACTATCATGAAGTATTCAAATGGATATATCTTGAAGACATACTCATCAGTGAAGCAAGTAGGTCACAGATGTGTAAATACCATATATTTTCTTTGGAATAAGAATCTGAAGATGTAAATGAGTTCTAAAATGTATAATGAATATCATGAAATAGAAAATATTCAAAGGGAAAAAGGTAGGGGTAAGTAATGAGGGGAAAATGTGATGGTAACAAAAGGAAACAGAGCATATGTATATAGGAAGTGGGAGGATATTAGGGTAAGTAGTGGAATGGGAAAAATGAGAATTAAGTCATGTCACATACTGGTCAAATTCTCAATGTTCTCTGCTATTTCTCATGCTATAGAGTTTTTTTTCATAAAGTCTCTCTAAGCCAATATCCTGAAGAGTTCCAGCTAACCTGTTTTGCAGGAGGTTTGATGTTTCTGTTTTAATATTTAGGTCTCTAATCTACTTTGATTTTAATTTAGCACATGGTGAAAGAGATAGATCTAGCTTTAGTCTTTGGCAGACTGAAGCCCAGTTTTTCCAGCACCATTTTTGTTAAAGAGGCTGTCTTTCCTCTAATGAGGATATTCGGGTCTTTTGTCAAAGATTAGGTGGCTTAGTGTATCTAGAGTTGTTTCTGGATCTTCTAATATAAGTAGGGTGTGGTGGAGGTCATATAGTGAATCGAATAAGGCTTTTATTTTGTCTCAGGACCAGGCTGTGCCTTCTCATTGTGGAACTGTTGACAGCTTCCTCAATCATTTGGAGATTTTCACTCCATATTTTAAAATATGAATATAGTCTAATTTATAAGAGTATTTTTAGGGCAAAGAGGGAGAAACTGTTCATTCTCAAGTCAAACCTGTGGAGATTGAGAAAGGAAGTTTTATGAAGAGACACACATTTATCACTTCATTCAATGAATATTTAAAAGTACTCAGGGTGGTAGGAAATCAAATAGCTGACAAGATACTTGCAGTGAATATTCCTGGCTGTTAATTTCAAGTATGACTTAGCTTATTTCTCATGACTTTACGCTTGGATTCCCACTGACTTCCTCTCTGTGAGATCCAATTCCGAATTCCTAGTAGGTGAATCTGCCTGGTACAGCTCGGTCACCTAACCAAGAAGTATGGGGTCATTTATGGAAACGTAACCTCAAAATGTTTAAACCCGAGCATGAGAGAGTCTTTGTGATTCCACTCAAAATCACCCATGAACTTGGAAACCCTTCAATTCTCACTTTAGAGAGTGCACATCTGCACAGTTTATTTTTTTCTCACTATCCTGCTAGAATTTATTCCTTGAATCTTTCAGTTTAATAAATTGATATCTATTGACATCTGTTGAGTTCACTGATATTCTAAATTATACTTTGGCCATTTATCTGTTGGACTGAATGCATAGATAAGTGCTACTGTTACTGTCTGTCTCCCTCCAGTGTGATTAGCATGAGGCTCCTTCATCTATTAACGTGATACAAAATGCTTTTGAAAAGTATGGTGTTATACTCAAACTTAGGAATTATCATTCTCAATAACAAATTCTGGGGTAAAATTCAAAAGAGGGAAATGAAAGGCTCTACTCTATAGGAAATAATAAAGTTGGACCGGAAATCAGGCATTCATACCTCTGTCCAATATTTTACTCCTGAACCATGCTTGCACAGGTGAACTAAAATCTAGTAAAGTATCTGAACCTGACTTGTCATGTGATATGTAGGAAAGGAAGCAGGGCTTCTTTCTCAATTTCTTAAATCTCTTTCTAATTAAATTATATACTGATCAAACACTAAAAACTGCTTTAAAGTGAGTTGTTTAAAACAACACAGTGTGGAAAGTAGTTTAGTAACATGACTTAAGTGTGTGGAATAGTGTGTTTAAGTAAATATTTTCGAGTTTTACTAATATTTTAAAAATTTGTTGATTTTTATATGAAATGTGTATATCATGAATTAATTTAAATAAAAAATGTTTTTCAAGACTGGAAGGTTCCTACTTATAATAAGCATATCCATAAAATTAATACATTAATCAACTTTCAAAAAATCATAGATGTGAACACAATTGGAACCTATATGCTTCTCATATTGACAGAAATTTAAAAAAATAATAAATTTCATTCAGAAAAATTGTTTGTGATGACTTTTAACAGTGAAATACAAATAGAAAAATCCAGCGATAATTGAGCTGTCAGGGGAAAAATAAGTTAAAGGGAAAGAAAATAGAAACACATAGATAGACCAGTGAAGTCAGGTACATAAATCAGCAACATGTTTTAAATTAAACAGATGTTTCTCTATAATATTCAAACAGGAAGAAAAATCGCCAAAGAGTTGGCTAGTTATATGTTTTCATTGAATTGTGGCCGCCTCTTCAGTAAGCATTATACTTAATGTTGGTGACACAAAGATAAAGGAGGGAAGATCTGTTGTGCTTCATTTATTGTGACACAATAGGGAGAGGAAGAATAAGAATTGATGCTAATCAGTTTGTCATATTTTGCTAAGAACTGGAAGGGTTCTGTTATATCTTGTTATTTTGCCTACTTTTCTTCTTCAATATAATGTAACAAAGCAGTAGGTGAAGGAGACATCCTATTATTTTTCCTGCTCTTAGGAAAAAGCATTGACTCTTGAAATGCAAACACATCTTTTAGTCATTCTCTTCTATTTCACAGTTTTAATTGTGAATGAATGTTAAATTTTATCCAATATTTTATCTACATGTAAGGAAATAATTCTGTGATTATGTGTTGATGTGTGTGCTGATATGGTAGGTTCCACTGACTGATTTTTTAAATAATCCCAACTAACATTCTGGGAATAAATAGTACTGGGTCATACAACATTACCCTCTTTGTATATTTCTGGATTCAATTACTTAATATCTCCTTAAGGATTTTTCTTCCTGTGTTCAAGAGGAATATTAGTCTAGTTTTCATTTTTTGTGATACTGAGCTTTTAGCATGTTCTTACCTATTCCATTTTCTGAAAGACCTTATGTATAATCAGTATTTATTCAAGAACTTTCTAGAAAAACTCAAGGCATAAGCTTTAAAGTGTTGGGAGACATGAAATAGGAAGTTAACATAGTTTTAACAGATTTAGAGATATTCAAATGAACTATTATTTCCAAAATAGACTTTCTGTCTTATTTTTCCAAGAATCTAAATTATTTGTGTCTAAATCAACAAACTTGGTAGCATAAAGTTGTTTCCCTAATATATTCCTAATATTATCTTGTATTTTTAAAGTCTATTTTATCTGTAGTGAGGTTTTTCTCCTTTCAAAAATACTTGAGTGGATGTCCCTCTAACACTATTGTAGTATTCCTTCAACTAAAATTAAACTATTTTCCAAGTGGTATTGAAACTTACAACATAATTTCTTTGGGAACGATGAAAGTAACAAACATTTGAATTGGAGAAGAATAAACAATAAGAGTGAGAATATGAGAGGAGTTGGCACTTCTGTTTTAATCAAGGACCTGGGGATTTATCAGGTTGTAAGTAGTTTTTCTAAAACCTCTTTGCAATTTTTTCATAAAGGAAAAGTAAAGGAGTCTGAATTGTGTGTACTACAAATGAAGTTATTGTTCTTATAAAGGAGCAACATGAATAGCTGGTTATGGGGAATAATCATGTTTATAAACGAGCACATACATCTTGCATTTCACGTTCATCTCACTTCCCTTTGCAAAGACAATGATGGTTTTCCACACAATGTTGCATACACGGATAAAAATATAATCTTCTTAGTCTAAAAATTATTCTCTTTCCTTAAAATAACATTCCATATTTCAACTTTAATTTTAGCATATTTGTTAACAAACATTATCTCTTTAGAAGACATTATTTTGCTTTTTATTTGCAATTTTCAGATGTATCGTGTATTCATAAGCATTCCTATTGTCAATCTAGTAAAGTTTTAGTGCTTACTTCTTCATAATCAAACATATCTTCAGCTATATACTTCAGCATAATTTTGATATTTATTTTAAATAGGCCTTAAATCTTTAAAAGTCCACATTCTATTCAATACATATATGACATAACTATATTTCTGAGAAAATGGGTCATTTTTAGAGATACTTAAACCAGCCTGGTCAGGGGGCTTCATGATATTTTATACAACTCAAGGGCAAGTGGGTTTCACCTATCTGAAGATACTCAAAATTAAGACTAAGATTAGAAGTACACCTGTTTTAATGAATTACTATTCTTACATTTAGCACGTATATAATGCAACAATCATTAAGCTTCTTGAATATTATCAGATTTTAGTTCACAGAAATAATGTCATTTTATACATTCAATGCTCTCAAAAAAATTCACAGTTTTCCTTGTAGAAGTAAAATGAGGTATTTATGAAGTTTATAGGAAATCAATGTTTAGCAAGGTATATTTGAAAAATAAATAGAAAGGATTTACCTTATCTAATATCAAAATTTGTTGTAAAACTACCTCGTTAATAAACTCTAGACAATAGATCAATGACTTAGGATTGAAATCTAGAACTATACTCAAGAATAAATAGATTTATCAAAACATAGAGAAATTAAGCTTCAACAAAATATTATATGTAAATTATATTTAGTTGCTTAAAAACCTAAATCTTACTACATAAATAGGAAAATGTTAAGTACAAATCAGACTATTGATTCAAATCTTTTAGATCACGACATTTCTAAAAATAAGTATAGAAAAATACCAATTTTGAGGTAGATTATGTGTTAACACTCAGAAATGTTTTAATCAAGTAACATGTAGTATTCTGTGAATTTAAGCATAGTAAAGAAACTTTCAATGTTAAAACACCCTTTTTGTTGAAATCCTCCTGAGAAGAGGGTGATAACACACTAATCAATAGTATGATTATTTAAATAAAGCATTGTTATTTACAAGCCTAAGAGCAAGAGCAGAAAAAGGTCAGACATCAATTGGAGAAGACATTTCACCATATATACTAACAAAGTTTTTGTTTGGAAATAAAATAACTATCATTGAAATATGTGAGAACATTTAAATCTAACCAAAGTGTGTTTGTATTAACATATAAAAAGAATACTAATTTAAATATATAAATGGATTTTTAAAAATATCTTTCTCAATGAGGATATATGTAATAGAACAATAAATATATGAAAAAATAACTAAGCATATTAGTAGTTACAGGATGCACATTGACACCAAAAAGAATTCTACACACTTGCCAAAGTGACTAAAATTGAAACATGTTACTAATCATGTGTTAGTAAAAATGCAAAGCAAAGAGGACTGTTTAGATTAATAAATTTACCCTAGAAAGCTAAAGTCCAAAACACATATTTTATTGTCCTGGAACTGACTCTCAAATATAGGTTTCATGACAATACGAATACATGAAGACAAAAGACAGGTGTAGTATTGTTTTTAATTAAAATAATCATAGTATATAAAGATAAAAAATGAATAAGATTTATTACATGCAAAAATAGATTCATCTCAAAAAAATTCCAATTTTCATTTAAAGAAGTCTACCTGAAAAATAAAAAGGAAACGGAGGAAGGAATGGAGTGAGACAGAGCAGGAGAGAGGGAGGGAAGGAGGGATGGAGAGAAAGCATAAGATTCCTCATATGCAAAATTTAGAACAGTATTTGTCCACTTTAACACTTACTTTTTGGAAGAAGAGAGGTAAAGAAAAATGAGTGAAAATTTGGAGTTGACAGTAATGCTTTATTTCATGACCTCAGTGAGAATTCCACTGTTGCTTTTTATTTTGTAGTTCAGTTATATTTATTATTTACAAGCTTTTATGGATGCCACATAGCCAGAATATTTAATTTAAAATATGATGTACTTGAGAAGTTTACATTAAATTAAAATATGTGAAAGTTTTCAATTCACTATTTATACACATCTTTCAGGCACAGCTTAGATTGTTTATTGCTTAGTGTTCCTCAGTATTTTTAATTTTATTGTTTTCAATTCTGACCAAATGTAGAACAATCTGATTTCAGTCCAGTGGAACAGCCCATTAGGTCTAAAGATTCTCTTGCCCATTTACACCTTTTCTGACTTTTATGAAGTTTCTAACACTGTAGCTTATTCTCATTATCAACATTTCATTAAGTTTTACATATTGTAAAAGTCCAGGGTAATATTCATATCAAAGCATTTGTAAATAGTGTCACTGAAAAGTCTGTGTTGCTCCTTGACAGCTGTATTAACATGTAATAACACAAAATAGTAATGTTTTAGTTGTTAAATATGATTACATATAAAATTCATTACAATAAGTGTATAAATTATTATAGTGTGAGTTATTGAAACGGAGACTATATTGAAATTTAAATCCTCCAGAATAGTCAAGAACTACTTCTAAGTTTCTCTCTTGAGATAATGGGAAAAGTATGACTTCTCTAAATGAGACAGTGTCTGTGGAGAAACATTGAAGGGAAATGTTTAATTCAAGTTATTCGCAGGGCTATGACCATTTGCCCTTGTAAATGCACGTTAGGCTCTCAGAACTATCAAGAATGAAGATTTATATTTAAAGTTTATCTCAAGTAAACTGACATCATGCAATTGGAGGACATTAATTAGGAAAGGTTTAAAAAAATGACTGGGAGAATGAGGAATCAGTGACGCAATTTTAACACTTAAACAGCCATTGGCAGAAGAATAATAAATAAAAGGAATGAGGAAGGGAAACTAAGCCACGCAGAGGAGAGCAACTGAATGCACAGTGTTTTGAACTGATCCGATGGTATTCCTATCAGCCATTCATTCATTCTTTACCATGCGTGATACTGCATACCCAGCACTGCACTAGGCAAAAGCCTATGGAGGTGAGTTGATCACAGAAACTCTGAGTGAGCTCCATCTTCTCATCTGGGAAAAGGAGCAGGCCAGTAACCCAGGCCTGTGTGGGCCAGAGGGGAAAGTTTCACTACACAGCTGAAGGAGGGGTGAGGTGACTCAGGTGGAGAAAGGGCAGAGTACAAGAACACACAGGGTGTGGGGCCGAAAACAGCTCCATCATTTAAGGCCTTGAAAGAAATTTGGTGGGGTATATTAAATTTATTCTGAGTGGGATGGGGAAACTTTGGAAAGTTTAAAGAGAAATGCCAGGACCTGGCATATGTTATAAGACTCATTCTATTGCTCATTGGGAAAAAAGTTGTGGGAAAATGAAATATAGCAAGTAGAGAATTCTTTTTTTATGGTCAGTTGATCATTTCTCATTTTTATACATAATTAGTACAGATTTGCAGTATGAAATTATTATATTTCTCTTGAGGAGTTGCTGCATGTATTTAAGGCATCTTATTTTTTTATTCATTCCTTTTCCCTGCATTTCCACATCTCTTCTTCCATCTCTTAGCTCCCTTCCCATTTGTAGAGATCTTTCTCACTACTACTTATTATTTATCCTTATTTTTCTCTTCATTAATATTTTGGATTTTTCAAATGAGTTTAAATTTAAAATTGCACATCTGATATATTTCACATGACATTATGATCTCATGGTAGATGCATTTTCCAACAAAAGACTCAAGTCTATTCTTTATAATATAATAGAATTCTATTGTGTATAAATTTCATATTTTCATTCTTCACTCATGTATTGATCATGACAAATGCTCTTACCAAATTTAACTACTTATCATTGTAACTTGATGACTCAAACTTTTACAGGGAAACACCTAGAAGATGAATAGCTGAGTCCAGTGGGATTTCTATTTTTATGTTGTTGGGGATTCTCCATTTTGATTTTCATACTGTTTGTAATCATTCACCTTTAAAGTATAAAATTCTTACAATAATAAGTAGGCAAAAAGAAAATAGTAGATTAAGAGTTTAGCTATATCATATGGGAGAATTTTAAATGTGACAGTTGTGGATCTATTGTATATTTCAGAGGGGAAGCTAGTGGCAAGAGAGACAAAGATGGTAGACAGTGCTGAATGAGTGACTGACTAAATAAACTACTGAGATGAATAAAGACTTTGGTTTGGGTTAGAGAGATTCACCCTGACATTGCATTACAAACAGAGAAAAGAAGAGAAACAACAGCATACTTTATAATGATGTTGGAAGGACTTGAAAAAAGACTTTGTCTTTTGTTCTTTGTCTTTTGTATAATGACTGATATCTATGCATGCCTATTCCTTTATTGAGCTTTAAAATATTTTCCTCACATTGAAAGTATTTGATAACAATGTCTACAATACACACCATATAATTCATAATTCTAATTTAAATAATTAATTTATTTACATTCTTACTGGTGACAATGCCACCAGTCATCATTGTTTTGCTTCTGACTTAGGAAAAGTATTACAGAGAAAGACTTGTCAGTGCCCTGTGTTTAGGTATCATGTTAAATCTCTGAATGTTAAACATTTTCATAGTATCATTGCTTGTAACATATGACTAATAAACTACCTTGAATGATTGAATTGTATCTATGTTATAGGAAGCCATGTACAATTAAAATAATTGTTTCATTGCAGGTAAGAGAATGAAAGTCATATATTAAAGTGAGACTAATAAAGCAAGACATAATTTTAAAGCTGCTATAGTTCAAGTGTCCTAGTTAAAACAAGGAAATGTGTAGGATGGTGCTCTAATGACAAGAAAATATCTTCTTTCGTATGTATCCTTACATTAAATTTTAGTTAGTGAAAGGCATTGCATTTGTAACACTCCATAGAGAATAATTTTTATTTAAATACATTTTATTGTGAGAATATTTATGCATATTTTAGGAGCCAAAAAGACAAATGCATATGAGATTTTTCTCGCCTAAACATTTTGACTAACACTCCTCTTTTAGCTGTATTATCAGAATTAGCTAAGTGTAGACATGATTATTGATATTTTACAGAGCTATACTTCACTTAACCATAGGAATATCTTCCTTGAAGCTTCTCAGCCACTGAAGTACCATCAGCATATAGATTCCAAGAACGTTCTCAGTTTCTCACCGTCTGATGTGTCTGACTAGCATGCAAGCTTTTGTCTATAGCAGAGCAATGCCCTCTGCTTTGGGAAAAAGAAATGATCCGTGAGCAAGAGATAATGCACACGCAGTACATCTCAGCGAAATTTCAACCCAGACAGCCCCTGGGCTTACAGATGCTGTATTCCAGAATACACTGTGGAAATTGCAATTGGGATTACATCAATTGTTCTCTGTGTCTTCCTCAATCATTCACTTATATGTTTGACAGTATGTGAAGAACTATTCACCCAGATACCCACTGAGACCACGCACCTTCCAAGTGTTATATGTAGAATTAACCACAATGCAATAGAAAAGAAGGTGTATGTCAGGGAGACGGAGGAGAGCAGCTGGTTTTGGAATGCAGGAAACAGCAGATGAAAAGGAATCCACTTCCGGTTAACTGTACACATGAACTCATGAAACGCCAGTGCCCAGTGATTTCAGTATCTGCCCTCCTATGACCACGTCAGGAGGACTGTCCCTGCTCTTCAACCCGAGGGCCAACCGCAGGCAGCATTGCTGGCTGTTGTGAACACAGAACACACCACAGTGTGTGTAAGGAAGGAGACTACAGCTTCGATCGGATCCACACCTCACTGACTTGAAAGAGATGAGGAAGAGTGACCGGCCTGCATGACCTCTGGACTCCTCAGACTGATTCCCGAAACACTCCTTTTTTGTCATTCAATATTTCTTGTCAAGTTTTGACAAATTAACCTCAGGAACATATTCATTCCTCTTGTGAAATTGAATGTTTGTAGGAATTTCTTAACATCTTCCTCCTCCCTACTGTGTAACTATCAAAATTCAAAGCTTACATTCAATTACTCAAAAATAAATATTTATTTTTTATTTTGTCATATTTTAATTTCTGAGTAATAAAAGCATTTCTTTGGGAAACCAAGAATTTCACCTCAGATTCACTGAATAAAAACAGACCTGTATAGTCACCTCATGACAAGCATAGGACAAGCATATTGTTTTTGGAAGCATTTCATTGGCTGGTGAGAAATTATAAACTGCAGCATCAATTTGATTGGTTAGCAAACTAAGTGCTTCCAGCTGAAAGGTGCTGAAGGTGAATGGATGCTGACTTTGGTCGTTTATCTAAGTCTGTTGGAACATTATATAGTTTGACCTTCAGCACGTGTGTGCAACCTTCTCAAAGACCTCCTCGCTCCACTTCAGAAAGCTTCAGCTTTAGCAATTTCATTTTCTTTCGCACCGTTACATACTCACATTGTTCCCAAACTTCTGAAAATGTTTCAGTTGTCTATTTTCTTATTTAATTTCTATTTTATTAGTACATGATTTTAGTGCATAATAATTTCATTCATGGTGGGGAGTTGGCACATGTAAATGACACATCTTAATTCTTTATACAACTTTTTTCCCATCCCACTCTCCCTCTCCCTTCATCTCTTGGTTTCCTTCCCATCTGCAAAATATCTATCTCCCTGTTTCCTATTATCCTTCTTTTTTATCTACTTGGAAATGCTTGAAAGGAGTGCATATATAAGATGTACAATATTTAAATCATTTAACATATGATACAGGAGTTATCCATGAAACTTACATTCTCTTCTAGAAGTGAGAGTTCCGTTATTTGTTTGTTTATTTTTTATCTAGCATTTTGTTTTTATATGAAATCAAACTCAGGACTTCACACTTATGAGGCAGGCACAAGAATCTCAGAGCTAAACTCACAGCCCAGGTAAGGTTTTATATGTTCCTCTTTCTTTCCTGTACTATACCAATATACTCGCTGTGGTACACATTAAATGTGATACCGAACTATAAAATAAGTGGAGGAAAATTATGAAGTGATTTATAATAAAAATATATTTTTGTCTTTACACTCCATTTTTAGAAAAAAATTTCTAAAACCCTTGGAAAATTTTTGGGAAAGATGGAGTGCTATATGAATCTAATATTCTAATATTTGAGCTTTAACTTTGATTTTTATTACATACATTCTTTTTTTTACTTCTTTTTTTAAATTCAAATCTTTTTTGATACATTATGAATATACATCCTCATCACTGCATTCAACATTGAGAGTTTGTACCAGAATACGACACGACTTGATTTTAATTTTTCCCCTTCCCCTCCCCACCCTGCAACCTCTCCCACCCCCTATGTATGTAAGTTTTGTTTCCTTTTTTATTACTATCACACTTTTCCCCTCCATCTTTACCCCTACATCCTCCTTCCTTTTAAATATTTTCTATTTCACAATATCAAATTATATATATATACATGTTAATCCTTCAGAATATGTTAAATGAAAGATGATCTTTTACCTTAATGAGGTAATCTAAATTGTGGCTGGTCATTAGGAAGTTCATGCCATTATCAACAGTTTGAAACATTGCTTCCAAGGAAATGTAGAAGGCTCTAGATAGAGTTAAAGATTCATTGCACTCCTCCAAAGAATTCTCCATAAAAATCTGTAAATAATAGATGCTAGAGAGCTTGAGAAAGTGGTAGGCTCCAATCAATGGCAAAGGCACAGAGGCACCTACCAGCATTGCATCCTTCATGCCCTCATCCTATCTAATAAGTAACTATTTATTTATAAATATTGCACAGGCAGGGCTTTTGGAAGGGGATTAGATCTTAGTAATGCTACACTAATCAGGAGATGAATCCATTTGTGAGCTTGGACCTAACTGTGCAGTTAGGAGGCGGAGCATGGGTAGAAGAGCAATAGCACTGGAGTGTGACCTGGAACAGTGTCTTCTTGTCTTAGTTTCTCTGCTTTCTCTTTGGCTACTCTCTAGCTTCTGGGACGTCATGATTTAAGTAGCTTTGCTCCACCATGCATTTCTGCAGTGTCATTTTTGTTTGTACACTAAAGCTAACTTACAATGTGCTGTTAAGCCTAAACAACATTATCCTCTCTAAGTTAGGTATGTTACTAACATCAAGGCTGACTGTTTAGAATGACTGTTTTTATTTCATTGGAGGATAGAGAAGTTTTCTCCATAAAAAGTCTGCTCATTTTACACCTACTTTTCCACTTTTGGCACTCAAAGTGTGTTCTAAATTTGTTGCATAATCTAATATGTCTATGATTCTTTAAATATATAGATTATTGGAGGAGGTGTTGGTTCAAAGGTATGATTCTCAGTCTCCTGCCACTTTAACTACTTCCTCATTACTCAATATAATCTTTAGTGAGTTCGTGACTTATCTATGTATAATCAGTATATGTTTATTATCCATTCAATTAGGAAAACACTTTGGGAGACAAGAAAGGGGAAGAAACCTGTTTTCATTTTGTTCTTGTTGCTAAGTTGCTGAAATGAAAAGAAATGAAAAAATAAACCTGTTTCTAACATTTATAGAATGTATAAACTAGGTGAAAAGGGACAGTTTAGATGATAAAGTTGTAGGATATAAAAGGAAGACAACTCAATCAGAATTGTGCTTGTAATGGAGAAATTCATAATTAATTCATCATGAAAGAAAAATAAGGTATTTTATAGCCAAGAAAACTTAGTCATATGTTCATCATATATAAAAGGTATGGGAAAGAAAACACATAGATTATATTTAAAAGCTGAAGTGAAAGCTCTTAATAGATGATATTGGGAGAGAAGTTTATTGAGTATGTTGGTTTATGTCATAAAAGTACTCAAATGTACCACTTCAGAATTTGGTATAAATGGGAAATCTCTGCAGTCTTTCACTAAGAGAATGACAGAATGGAAGCAGTGCCTCCAGAAATCCTGTAGCAAGGTGTACTGCATATTAGGGTTTGGGGATCAGATCATTGTACCACCCTTAGTATTTAGGATTGTCTGCATCACAAAGCTTTCAAACAATCCTTGAGACACTGCCTGTGTCACTTAGCCTACGCCCTACTTCTCAACAGCTTGAACTCCTCTGGATAGAACTTGTCAAATCATGAAGCTTTCCCAACACTACTCTGTTTGTTCACAGAACATCCATCTCTGAATAAGCTAATCATACCTGAGATAGCACACAATATGGTAATCCAAAGGTAGTGTATGGCAATTCTAAAATGTTTTAAAGTTAAACCTTTAGTTGTGTGACAGCATTTTTGATATGCATAAAAATATGATTAGTTCGTATCTAGAGTTAGTAGAAGGCTTAGTGTTCACTTTTCCAAAGGATATTGCCTTCTAAAGTGTATTATGATTAAAGTCAGAAGTTTCTATGTTTGAAAAATTCACTCCTTTTCACATACTAATAATTGAGTATTTTTGAAATGGAGAAGCAACTTAACTACCCCCCCATCAAGTGGTCTGCAATTTTAGGAAAATGTTTGCCTTAAAATTGTGTAGATCCAATGAATGATGTTCTATAGTGGAGCAGATGTTAACAGTTTTGTAAATATTGTATGTAATTCTTCTTTTGGATGTTTAATTTCAAGTCTGACTTTCTGACAGATGCAGCCAAGTACAAACTGAATGAATATGATCAGAAGTAAAAGGTAGATTCTGTGTGTAGTCCCTTCCAATTTGACTTCAAAAATCATATCTGATAGTTGACAGAATAGCAATGAATTCAAATACTTGAATGAATGTGAAGACATAGATCTCTCCACTGGACTGTCCAGTTATTCACTACATTAACAGGAGAAAGAAATTCAACTTTCACTTATGTTTAAACTATTATACTTTCTGTATAAACTATTTATTATATAAGAGTTTAGTCTGCTCCCAAATAAAGCTACAATTAATATTTTATTTATTCTATTGAGAATAACAAACATGATTTTGATAAGAAGTAAATTCTTTGACAAATTTTAATAACGCATTTAATGATTAAACAGCTTCAAATGTAAAAACTGGAAAGATCTTTGGTCATATACATAATATTTAAATTTGAAAAATATTCAGCATATTTAGGTATATTTAGATAACTAAAGATTATCAAAGTGTATTACAGTTTGCTAGTAATAACAATTACATTATTTATAACAACTGCATACTATGCTTCTTATGTGTATATTTTATGGATTTAAGAAAATTAAAACAGCTAAAAAATAAAGTAAGGTAGGAGGGGTAAGTGTTAGGGTTGTACAGTATAGTTGGCTCACTATAGTTAACAAGAATCTATCATATACTCTATGATGAATTAAAATAGAGGAGTTTAGAGAATCTAACCACTAAGAAATGATACACTTATATTAAGTCATTAATGTAAGCAATCCAATTTGATATAAATACATTGCTTACTAGTAGTAAGTAATTATATTTTTTCACCTAAATATATACAATTATTTTGTATTAGTTAAACATAAAAATAAGGAAATTATGTAAGTGAAGAAATTCTTACTATAAAGTAAAAACTATTTTGAAGAAATCATCTTAATCATGACTAATAAGTATATTTTCACTATATGAACCATATTTCTCACCTTCCTGAGTAAGCTATTTGGATTAGTTGACTGAATGAGCTTCAAACTTATATAAAGAATATGATGTGTGCATTACATGGTTTCTAATTAGTAAATATCCAAGCTATGAGAAAGATAAAAATGATTAAACTGTAGGAATAATTAAAAGTAGGTTAGAAAACAACAACCATTTCTTTAAACATTAAAGGAAAATGTCAATAGGATTATATCATAATATTCCATTCTCATTCCCAATGACAGTGATAAAGCTTTAAGAAATTACCTTTAAAGTATATTATAGCCTCTTGTTTTCATTAATTTAGTGCTTTTTGAAAACTTTTCTCTCTCTTTTTTTTCCTCTGTGACCACATCAGTATGAAGTTGAGTTTGCTCAAAAAAACATTAGATTTCCAGGTACCTGCTAAAGACTGTAATCTAATAGTTTTTCTAAAGAATTTTATAGTTCTAAAGGGCATTTTAGAGTAAGACTTCCTTTGAGTAGTTTATATTTTTGGTTATCTTTATTTATCTTTTCTTTTGATTTAAGAGTAGAAGCCCCAGGCTAACAGTGCAGTGTTGGATAATATTTTACAATCCTTACTTTAAGACATATGCTCAAGCTATAAAATTTTACTTTGGTACAGATGCCAGAAAATTAACATTTCTTAGGGATGTTATAATAATATCAACAAATTCTCTGTTCTATGTTTTTATCATGCTTTCTTGCTAGTGCATCGCCTTAACCATTTGGCCGCAACTACAATATCATGTGTCCTTTCTTTGTGGGGAGTTGGTGCAGGTATTCGGCATGTCTTACTTCTCTTTCTCATGCCTGTTCCCTTTTTTCTTCACCCTCCTCTCCTTTTCTTGCTTTCTTCCCAATTAAATTACTCTGCCATAAAAAAATGATAAGTTTGAATCATTTATACTTAAATGGACATACCTTGAGGATATACTCATAAGTGAAATAAATAGGTCACAGCCAGGTACAAAGCGCATCTTTTCTCTGGTATGAGAAAATAAAGATGAGAATTGTATGTTATATATTGTGAAATAGGAAATGCTCAATGTAAAATAGGGTGAAGGGGGAAAAATGATGAGATTGTAACAAAAAAGTAAGGAAACAAATTTTATGTATATGGGAGGGCGGTAGGGTGGGTAGGACTATGGGAAAAAATGAGAATTAAGTTGTGTCTTATACTGGTACAAATCCCCATTATGGAGTGCAATCATGTGCATATATGTAATGTACCAATAAAAATTAAAAATTTTTTTAAAAAGAAATATCTCACACTTGTCATTATTTGTTTTATTTTATTCCTACTTTTATTTTAGGTTCCTTATAGAAGAGAAACTATCCAATCTTTAAGCTTGTATGTCTGATTTAACTCAATTTTGTGGTCTGAAGATGCATAGTTTTTCCTAAAAACAACCGAACTTTAAATTTCCTGTGAGAGAGTAGCACTGCACCGTATGGAAATATTACACTTCCATTTTCCATTCCCCTTTGATAGACAGATAAACTGCTTCCAAGATTTAACTTATATAAGTTGTGCTGCTGTAGCTATTGTTATACATATATCATTTTAATATTGCATCTTAACTCTGGGAGAGATACCTAGAAGGAGAATAGCTAGATCAAATGGAATTTTTATTTGGGTTTTTTTAGGAATCTGATACTGATTTCCATAGTGGTTGTACCAGTTTACACTCCCATCAGCAATGTAAAAGGCTTTCTCTTCCCAGCATCCTCATCAGAATTTATTAAACGTAATTTCTCCATGACAGCCATTCTTCCTGGATGAGACAGAGTCTCAGTGTTATGTTGATCACCATTTCTCTAATGGCAAGTAATGTAGAGTATTTCTTCATGTATTTACTGGCCATTTGGTTTCTTTTGTTGCACAGAAGCTTTTCAATTAGATAAGATTCCATTGGTTGATTCTTGGTACTATTTTTGCGCAACTAAGTTTCTGTTGAAAGGGTCCTTACACGTGGCTCTTACTTCACGATTTTTATCTCTATTATCTTCAAGGGTGTTAAGTATCTCTGCGTTTAGTTCCTTTATCCATTCTGATTTCAGTACAGTGAATGGTGAGAATTATGAGTCTAGCTTCAATCTTTTGTACCTACATACCTCATTTTCCCAGCATAGTTAAAATCATAATTTCTTCTTCAGTGCATATTTTTGGTCCTGTTGTTGAAGGTCAAAGGGTTGCATATGCTTGGGGCTGTTCTTGCATCCTTTGTTCTGTTACATAGATCCTCATGTCTGTTTTTGCACTGTATCATATTGTTTTTAATTCTGTAGTTTTAAAATTTAACTTTAGACTGAGAATTGTGATGTCACCTGCTTTGCTCTTATTACCCAGGATCACTTGGGCTGTATGGATCTCTTCTGGCTCTACATGAATTTTATTATTATTTTCTGTAGTTTTGTGAAAAATATTATTGATATTTTTATTGGAATTGTGCTAAATCTGTATATTGATTTTGGAAGTGTGGCCATTATGACTATATTTGTTCTTTCTAGGAACAAGGAATGTCTCTTTACTTCCCTATGTCTCCTCTACTTTTCTTTCTTGAAATACAAGCCTATTTTTCTGTTTGAATATTTGGATTGACCTTTGTCCCAAGGATTTTATTGTATCTTCTCCAGGATCTATTTTATCTTCTGTGAGTTATAATTCATAGGGATTTCCTACAATATTTTTCCTTTTCCTGTATCTCTATTGAGTTAAATTTAACTAATCATTGTAACCTACTTTTTCACATCTCGCAGAAGACACATGCATAATACATTGTTTAAACATGACACCAATTTCCTATCAGTGATCTTAAAACTATCTTGCAACATTCTTATTAATTCACTTGCTATTTATTTTGATATGATTCTTATACATGTGGTATCGTCACTGTCAAATCTAAACCACTTGCCAATATTTCATTTTAAGATGGAAAAAGAAAATGTGAGCAAATAGGCAAGAATCATTTCATCATCACCATGACTCAGCATTAGCCCCTAACAAGAGAAATGTAGTTGTTCTTCTTCTTCAGCCAGTATTGCTAATAAAAGTATGAATTTCTTATTTCTGCCTTTTTAAAAGTAAAATACTATTTAATATTGCTGTATAATAAAGAAGAAGAAACACAAAAATAGTAGAATTCATGAGTGAGATTTTATGCTTGGTGAGACATTTTAAATGGATGGCAGAGAATCATTCTGGAAGAATGTTAAATATGTTTAGAAGCAAACAAATGCCTTGTTCTGATCATTCTAATTTCTCCTAAAATTCACAATTGAGATGATGTACTAATAAATTAATTAGTTATAATGACTTTTTATTTTTATTAGTTGTTTACATTTAACATACAGTCAGCAGTGTCAGATTTTAAGTGATCTTTTGTGTATAGGAAATTTTTCACTATTTTGAGACTGTGAGATAAGAAACAACTATTATGAATAAATCATAAGATTGTACCAATGCTAATATGAGGAATCTGACCCTTTATGTGAGTTGTGATCAAACATATCTGTGCAAACCCTCAGTTGTAAACCCTCATCATGTATCATGATGACTCTGCACATATTTCAATGATAATTCTGTCTCCATTGTTAATAAACATAAATAATCACGACAATACTAACTCTGGTTTCTCTATTTTCTTTCCAACAGCCAGTGTTGCCTCTTGCTTTTTCTTTGAAAATTAAACCATAGAAAAATCACACAATTTTTCCTTTTATTCATTCTCAAAACAAGAGTTTTTCTCATTGAGTTTGTATTTCATTTATTTTACTTTTGTTTTAAATATTTTTTTTTTAATAGTGGTAAGGAAAACACAGTACTGTTATCAGAATCTCCTGGCTATGCCAAGATATTACCCGGTACCTCCTTTTAAAACTGACACAAAGTTAAATGTTACCAGGTTCTGGGTCGCTCACCTCTCCTTCTGGAGTTGGATTCTAGGTTCTTTTTGTCTTGAACAAAGAATTGAAAGAAATATGCAAAAGAACAGTAACAAAGTTTATTCAAAAAAGTAAAGTGAAGACTGAAGGAGAGAAAGCTTGGGCTGAGTAAGTGAGAAATGCAATGAAAGGACACACTGAAGGATGCAGGGTGGGCTGATGTGTAGAAAGCTGTAACAGCCAGATCCCTCTGTGTTGTTGGCCTTATAACTTGTCCAAGTCTAAATATACAAAATCCTTATCTATAGTCAACATAGTGTGCAATAGCATGCTAGAATTGAGTTTACAGATATTCAATAATGATTTTAAAGATCAAAAGTCTATTTAAAAACTAAAGTCATGACAATTTTTCTTTCCATTTAGACAATAATAAAGCATAACCATAAACAATGTAACCATAAACAGTGGGTGGATTTCCTAGTAATAGAACTAAACAGGGAAAAAAAAGAACCTAAATTCCATTTCTATAAATTCTCAAGCTAAATAGGTTTGGAATAACTGTCTAAAACTCTATTTCTTTTACTTGTAAGAGAAGGTGTTGGCAGGAAGTTCTTCTATGGCTCAGTACCTACTGTAATTTTTGATCCTTAGCAGGGTTTGCTTTCTCACATGAAACACAAATAAGATTGACTGAGTTCTCAAGAAGTGCACACACTTGTGAGAGAAAGTTTACCACAGCAGCTCCGTTTTGTGACTGAGGCTCCATCTTGTGCGGCATGAACGTGTGACAAGCCAAAAGAAAATTATTTGCTGAGAAGGAACTTCCTGAAAATTATGTATTTTCCTACAACAATGTATCATTTGAGGCAATCTGTATAGAACCAATGAACTGTAGAAGTGAATTTACCTTCCAATCAGAATTATTGATTAATAACTTCTGTAATCCACTTAAAATTCCTCTTTGAATCCTTCAGAGAACTCACTACCCTTGTTCCAAGTGAGGTATAGCCTGGTTTCTCCTGGAATCAGTGAAACTTGAATTGTCAGACACCAAATAAACATCTGTTGTGTTAACAGATTGTCCAAGCCTATTTAGATTAGCAAACTTACCTCACATTTATTCTATTGGAAAATAAATTTTCATTTGGCAAAAGAGAGTTTCCACAACGAATATATACAATCTAAGCTTGCATTTAGAAAGCAAATTTATACAAACAGAAAATGCTTAGAAAATCACAAATCATCTTGACACACTTCATTGTAAAAGGTCACATGTTCGACTTATAAAAGTCCTGTTTTCAAGTCCAGCCCTACAGCTCATTGCCTCCCTTTCCTGTCAGCAGTGTATCTTACCTTTGAAGCTCACCTATGTATACTCTGGACACAGCCACTTGCTTATAATTTGCTTGGAAATTCTGGACTGTATTTTTAAGGTGGGAATTTTCAAGAGAATAACTTGTGTGTAGAATACTTTTGGAAAGTTTAGAGATTAATCAAAGTATTTGGGCATTTTAAAGCCACAAGATTTCTTATTGGTCCCATAGTGTCTACTCCTCAGGAGCCTATCATGTGACCCCAGGGTTTCAGCTAAACATATTGTACAGAAAAACGAATTTATTTATTGAGCTTTATCTTAGAACTGAGTTAAAAATCCATTTAGGATTTCCAAGAAACACAATGCTGTCTTTTCTTATGCCAGCCAGCCTTGGATTTTCATTTGTTTTTCCTTGCAGTATGGAGACAATAACTTCCGAATCGGAAATTCACAAAACACCCCTGAAATCTGTGTTGCTTCAGTCCAGGTGGCCCCCTATTCCTCAGAGCAAGCCAGACTCGCAATTATTCTGTGCATATCAGCAGTATTTCTAGTCCACTTGGTTAACTCCGTTAGATCAAATCTGAAAGAACATAAAGTTATCTTGGAAACAAACAAATAGGTGTAGCTGACCCCACATTTCCTTTGCCTTAAAGGGCTTCTTTGCTACTTTTGAATCTCCAGCAAATAATGCATGAGTATTTTGTGACTGGATTTACATTTGCAAAATTCATTAATACCTTTAAATGTACTGTTTAATGATAAATTTCACAACATGATATTTTAGTGCTTTGGAATGAACGTTTCATTTCTCAAAGTAAAAATTTAAGCTCCTCAAATTGGACATTTTGGTGCTTTGTTTTCTGTTACGAATGGTCCCACCTGGCTTCTTTGTCTTTGTTCTTCAAATTTCAGACTTCTAAAATGGAAATGATTGTAGATACATTTTAGATACTCATATTCCTGTAACCACACTATTTTCCTGGAAAGTTTTCATTTTATTTCATCATTAAAGCATTCCCTCTTGTCACTGTCTTCTGTTTGGTCAATAGTTGTATAAGTAACGATGACGCCATAGCATTGCTTTATTGGAAACAGTATCCCTTCAACTACTTAGGTGGTGATCCAATGTCTGTAATATTACAAAACCAAGCACTGTAAATGATATCCTTGTGAAAAATTATAGCAGAGTGTGAGTCATTTGGCACAAACCAGGATCTCTTTGGAGAGATTCTTACAAGCATTGCCTGATCTCACTACCATATCCATGGCAGGCGTTCTAAGGATATCAACTGAATTATGAAATGTCTGAGTGGGACTATTCCAAGTTTACTAAATATTTATTTTTCAAATACAGTGGGGAGAAAATGTGATTTTATAGATATATTCTTTTTCCTAAAGGCAATCTAGCTCACTCTGGTTTCTCCAGAGTCCTAATAACATGGCCAGCAATAATAAAGTACTTAATTACACCAAAGAGTCAATTATAGATCTACATCAGGAAGAAATACTAAGTAATGCTTTTGAAAACAATAGTATTCAAATAGCTGCAGCAATTTAACAAACCATATATTTTTAAAACCTTTATAGACAAAAACTAGATGATTTCTGTGAATAAGCTGGGGGTAATAAACTGTGTTGATTTTAACACCTGCCTATATATGGGAATGTTGCTGTCACTTTATTTCTTGGTGTTAATTTGGCCCCTGGATTGCTAGAAATAGTTTCTAATAAACTTTCAGTGATGTTGCCATCCCTTGCCATTAGTTCTTTCCACTTATGGCAGTTTCCAGATCAAACCTCCTGGACTGAATGTTGCCAGCAAGAAGGAACAAACATTCTGGTTTCTGCTTTAATAACAAGTTTTACATTCCTATATGAACAAATGTATACCAACAAGCATGAGTGTCCCCATTTTCTATGATAATAATGAGTACTTTTCTCTTCTGTGCAGAGATTTAATCCCATCTCAAATGAAAAAAAATGAGAAAATGTTCATTGGTAACTTTTAATCAACAAATTATTTTTGTTTAAGGAGTTATCTTCAAATGTACAATCTGTGTGAAAAGATTTAATCTCAATCTATTCCGTTACATAATGAGCTCAATTAAGAACCAATGCAATTTTATTTGTTTAGAGAAAATATAAAAAACCTAGAGTGAAAAATACTTTTCCAGGTTAAATAACTGGTACCATTCCAAGAATTATACTACCACAAAAGGGCCTCTGTATTTGATTTCCATTGGTTTTAGAGGTAATTCATAATTCTGTCTGACCTTTTTTTTCTAAGTTGTTAACAGAAAGATGGCTAAGGACAAAGGAAATAATAACACTGGGAATTTCAAAACTTTTTGTACAATATACATTTAAAAGATTATAAGAAGTATTAAGGTCACTCAAACTTTCAAATATTTAACATTAGCTAGTAAAGAGTTGAACAATATTTGAGAAATGAAGATTTTAGGCATAAGTTAACTTCTAAAACTGATCCTTCACTGTCATCTGAGAAAACTTTAAGTTCCATCCATAGCAAAGAGACAAAAACATGAGATAATACTGGAATATTCACTGAAATGTCTGGTTGGGTTCATGGTATTATGCAAGAACCTAATTTACCTTCAGAACACTGTACTTTTTTACACAGACATTATCTTACATAGTGTGAAAAGAGATAGCCTTACACTTCCTTAACATAAACAGCATGTCTTTGAAAACATTTTAGAAGAGGAGCTGATGAACTAAGAATTTTAATGTTAGATATTCTTTTTATAGTAGAGCCAGTGCTAAAATATGGCTTACTATTAATTTGATTTCTAAAACTAACAGTTAATAGCACTTATGCATACTGAAATCCTAGAGAATTTGGAGGAGGTCACTATCATATTTTGCATTCCATGGATTTAACATTGCTGGTTCATTATGAGGACAGATAGGTTTATTACTTTATGCTACTAAACTTTAAAAAATATTCTGTTCTCTAATGTAACTATTTTCACCCCTGACTTTAAATATTATTGAAGAAAAAAGTCTAATTTATTGAGGCTACCGAAAAATTTACCCAGGGTCAGATTAAACAAGGAAAGCACCAGCATCAGGGCTGACTTATTTTTGGTTGGACATGAAAATAAGAATATTAAGATATGAAACTTTATATCTATCTCACCTAATAAGTTATAAAAAGAGTATTCTGCATGTGTTTCTTTGATCAATTGTAAAAAAAAATCTAAGTCACTCTCTTTTTGCATTGTATTTCATTACTGGGCTTCTACTTTAAGAATTTTAATTACTAGCACTGGCAATACTGGAGAAGATTCGAAATGTAGTTTCGTCTTTAGAAAAGCAAACCACGCTACCTTATTAAGGTTTTACTCCAAAGGAGATTTTAAAAACACAGTTGGCAGGCTGGAAAATGCTGTAGCTGCACTTTACAAATGTGGTTTTTGAAACCACCACATAAATACAGATAACGTTTATATCCATCCTTTACAGTTCACTAACTATTCAGAAAGGGGTGTTTAAAAGCCCAACAACTCTCCTATTGCAGTTTCCTGATACAACATTCTCCAAGGGTAAACAGAAATAATTAAGGTAATTATGTTCAGGTCCTCGGGCAGCAAAACACATGTTTATTTTAAGCAATGGATATTCAAAAGGATGTCTGAAAATGCATGGCTTTACCTGAACCACAGTTTCATAAGGAAAGAAGAAAAAATATTTCTGTGGCAAGATTTTTACAAGCCTGTAGTAGCCTTTCATGCCCATGTAAATAGCTCAGCCACTGAAGAGCTGAGTCATGGCTTTTTCCAATAGTTTTCCTCCAAGCAAAGAAAATAATACTTTTCTCTCTCCAGAAGCCAGTACTTGGAGACTGCTAATTAGTGTGTCCATGGGTGGCATTTGAGATTGCACTAGGTCAAACATACTATACTAAGGGTAGGGTATCAAATTAACCTTAGAGAGCAGACTCCTATGGGATGCAATAAAACAGGAGTGCCCCAGCCCATTCTAGATTGCAGGGCGAGGAGTTTGAAGGACTATTATACACTCTGTGAAATTCTAACAGCAGATCAGCATAAAGCTATATGGTGCAGGTGTTTCTGTAATTGGAAAAATGCTCTGTGTTCAACGGTCCCTCAAATTCACCCTCATCTTGAGGACTCCTTTGGGCTTTACAAAGCAGTCCAGGAAACCTAAGTGCTGACTGGACTTTTCTAAAAATTCAGGCCTCCATATTGCGTAAAGTCAAGATATACTTTTGTTTTTCTATCAACTTTTACCTAAGAAGCTGGCATTCCTGTTGGGAAGATAGCATTGGCAGTTCTTTACACGAGTCTTTGAAATCAACCATTTCAGATATACAAAAGATTCACATATGACAGATTAAAAGATTTGTATGTCTATAATCTTTAAAATAACCCAAACCTCTTTATTTCTGAAATCGGTTTAAGCTTTGAGCTAACATTCATAGAGTAGTGCATAGGTTAATTCAAATATCACTCTCAAATGCTTTCTCTGAATATTTGCTTTGATAAAAATGTCTCAAAGTTCTGGGCATTGCATTAATTTCTGTTATTTTCAAAGATGATGGGAAAGAGACGTTGAAAGGTGTGAATGAAGCTCAGGTATTTCGCAGGCAGTGTTTGCTGTCTTGCCCGCCCTCCTCTCAGCTGTGCAGCAATTTGTCTGTTGAGTGATACTCTCCACTGCCATGAGAAGCGTATATGGTAACATCACAAACTTTCCTCATATTTCATACTTCATTAAGCAATACAGTAAAAGTCAAATTACTGTACCTGAAATATTGTCCAAAGGAGACAACAGCCACTGGAAGAGTTTATCTACCTTAGCATTTCAAAGTGCATAAAAATATGTAACAGCACCAATAATATTGCAATTAACACTACATAACCTTGAAAGAAGAATAAAATTTTTTAAAAAATTGATTGGCTCAGAAGAGCAATCTTTTCTTTTCTTTTTTTTTTTTTTGAGATAGGGTCTTGCTTTGTAGTTCAGCTAGCCCTGAGCTCAGTCTCAAACTCACATCACAGCAATCCTCCTGCCTCTGCCTCCCAAGTGCTGGGATTACAGGCGTGATCCACCACGCTCGGCACTGTGGTATGCAGTACTGATTGCTGCTGGGTGTGAGTCTCCACACCCAGTATTGTTATGTGGTTACCAAGGATTGAACCCAGGCCCTTGCACTTGCAAAACAGGTGCAGGAATACTGAGCTAAATCCCCGGCCCAGAAGAGCAATCCTAATTGCGACGAAGTTTTTAAAGGAGACACTACAGAATCCTAAGAGTTTTCTAGTGTTATATTTGCAAATCAGGTATGCTTCATTTAGCACAATGTTTGGATGGTTGGATCTTCTACAGTTTTTCTTTTATTCTTTAATAAATTATTCATAATGTAAGTACTTCAGGGAAGATTACAAATTAAAGGAATCAGATAATTAATTGATCTGTTAATATAAAAATTAACTAAAGTCTTCTGGTTAGATGAGATTATGCTAGGAAAGTTAATTTTAATGTTAATTTAAATAGTGAAAAACTTTTTAGATATAGTCATGTGTGTAACATTCTGGTCAACAATAGACTTCATATAAAATGATCATCACAGTAGGTTATATCATCTACTGCCAACGGTCATAGCTTTTTTAGTTTATTTAAATACACTCTGTAATCTTCACATAAAAATAAAATCACAACTTATTTGTCAAGAAAAAAAAAAACCCTGTCATTAGGAAGAGCTGGGCTAGGGTTAGTGAAAATCCTCATCGAAATAACACATAGTGCACTTGTCATTTAAAACATAACAACCTCAGTCCTTCATGTTCTGTTATCCAAGAGACACCTTATTCAATAACATGGTGGCTTCATAGGGTTGGTGCTGAACGTACTTGTGTTTTGTAAGCACTTTCACCTACATTTTGTTTGTTGATTCTAAACTCAAAATTTGAAGAAGTCAATAGAAATTAAAAGCTTTGTCCACCTAAATAAGAACTTGAAAATTATTGAATATTCAACACAATGATTGAAATAAGTACTTTAATAATAACATTTATATTATCAATTTCAAAAATATTCTTTTATACATTTATACACACAGAAAAATGTGTAATATGCACAAAAAGTCTTATAAATAGATCATTCCCTGTGTGTGGTGATAAAAAGAAACAAAACTGTATGTAGTTTTATGAATGGTGTACTTTATGTAGTATATCTTTTCCATTGTTAATTATGAGAGTTTATTGAAATTTTGCTCTGATGTGTGTATTACAGTTTTTGCAATCCTCACAGACACACCAAGGGACATCACATAAGAGAGTAGGATATTTTATTCATCCAAGATAAAACAGAAAATTGAGAACACGATAGAATATTAAGACAAATAAAAAACATAAGGTAAGATGGTAGATTTTTAATATGTGTCATTTCTTACTTTAAAATACATTCTGTACACTATGTAGAAATAGTTACTATAAATAAAACATTATTTCATAGTCTATTTAAAATATTTTATCTAGCTATATTATATTTGAAGAGATGTATTAATGATAAAGAAACAGGCAAGTACAATTCAGAAATAGGAAAAAAGAAATAGGCCAACTTGCATAGTTATATTACATATTTTTTAAAAGGTAGACTTCAAAAATAAAGATAAAAACTTGATGATAATGAGAAGGTAGTGGTGAGCAATCTTAAATATATTTAATAACTGTGCTCCATATGAGGCAAATTTGGCAGAAATAAGGACTGAGATCTTTAATACCCTCCACTGTTATGGATTATTTTAAAAAAGAAAGTATAATTAATAATGCAGAAAATTTAAACAATACTATCAATTAAACTAGCCTAACTCACAATTCTAGACTATTACACCGCTTCAGATATACAGTGTTCAAACGAACATGGAATTTTCATAAACTTACATAATAGGTTAACAGATGTAGCAATAACCTTTAAGAGATCAAAATCACTTATAAGTACATGTTCTGACTCTTACTACAGAATATTGTACTAGATTCTTAGATAATTAAATACTTAGAAAATCCCAAAATATATAAAAATTAAACAGTGAACTTTTAAATTATATTGATCAAAGAAGAAAGCACAAGGGAAATTAAAACACATTTGTGCTGAATTAATTTGAATCATGAATTAGAACAAAAATGAAATGAATGATCTAAGTTTGTATCTTCAAAGGCTACAAAATGGGAGTAGATTAACAAAAGATTTTGAAGAAAGGATCCCATAGAAATAGTAGAGGAAATAAATAAAATAGAAAAACTGACACTGAGAAAATGACCAAAGGCAAATCTGATTCTTCAAAACTATTAATAAAATAATTGGCATTTAGCAAGATTAATCAAGAATTAAACAAAATTATTTACTAATACCAGGAGTGAAGAAAGGGACACCACCCTGTATCAGGTAAATGCTAAAAGCTTTCCACAGTTTAATAAATTATTTTTAAAAATTCTTTGTAGAACTAAAACTGGCACTTCAAGATATCTATGTAGATTAAATTCAAAGTTTAAAAAGATATGAGCAGCCTCATTGGTAAATTCTATCAATCACTTCATGAAGAAACAGCACCAAGTCTAAGACCCCAAAATACAGTGAAGCAAGGAAAGCTGACAACTTGTCTAATAGTCACCCACCAAACAAGTAGTAGAAATGATACTAGAAAAAGTAACAAAGAAAGATCTGGCATGAATACAGACTCTTACACATTACAATATATAAGCAAATAGTAGCAAAAGATCAAAATCAAAGGACCACATCAGTTTGGGATCTAAGTTAGATTACTTAAATATTGAAAGATCAATTTAACTCGTAACAACACAATAAAGGGAAAAATCATACACTATACTTTTAAAATCAAAGCTATCAAGAACTAATTTTTAAATATCATGCCAATCATCAGGAAGAAAAGTGAAATCCATTAAACAGAGAGAGACTGAATATAAAATGATGTTGAAAGAAGAGGCAGACAAACATCATAATAAAGCAGTACAATCCCTGTTAATGTCAGATGAGGTCATCCTTAGAGTAGTAGATCAGTATATAATCAGGAAATAACCCATTTAATTAGAGGTTATTGGAATTTAAACTCATGTCTTAAATCAGCAATGTGTTTCTACTAACAAAACACCCACAAACTGGTGACATCTACCACGGATCATGTTTTGGTGGATTGACAGTCTTATCTGAGTCATCTTCCTGATATTGATTCTCAGACTGATCAACTAGAGCAAACATGTATGTCACCCATCTTCCCTTGGCCATAATGGTGCTAATAAAGATCCTAAGAGTAACGAGACAGTGAAGAAGAAACACGCTGGTGATTTTCCATTTCTACTTTGTTTCTCTACGCAACATTGTATTTGTTAAAACTAGTCATATGGATGGAGCAACAGACTCCAACTCTCCATGAACAGAGGACCTTCAACATCAAGTTATGCAAGTAGAAACTCAGAGAAGGGCAAAATTGTGGCCACTTTCATAATATGCCACAGTGCTTTAAAAAATTTGACTTTAAAATAAAGCAAATATTGGCAGACCTATATATAAATATTGGAAATTCTAAAAAGAAATTGCAAGATCCAAGACATCTTGATAAATCATATATGTATCATTCAAAAATTATAAAGATATACATGCTGTATATGAAAGAATGATCATAAACCACTACATGTTCAAAAATGTGCTACACTTAATCAGAAAAGATTTATTATGAAGCTCACATAAAATACTAAAATATTTGGCCAGTCATATTGTGAAGTTTAATTTACATGAAATAAGTTTCATAGATTTTTAAAATGTACTAGATTTTACTAAACTTCCAAAAGTGTGAAACCAACAAACTCCTTAACTTCCTAAAATGATTGTCTCACAAATTTGTTTCAGTGACAGGAAACCAACACTTTTGATATCCATCTATTGTTATACTGACATACTGATTTTTTCTTGCTTCTGTCTTTTGATTTTCTACTTAACAATAATCTGTGTGCTTTTTCCCTTCTTTGCTATAACTTTATTTTTGAAATGGAAAATAAACCAATTTTCAATATTGGTTTAGAATCATGGTATTGACAGAAAAATCACTAATAGGTATATTTTTCAGTACTCTCTACAAGCACCAATAAAAGATAATTACTTGATGATACATTTGATGAAACATTTGAAACTGGAAATTTGATTGAAATTTAACCGTTAAGTAAATGACTTTTTCACAGAATTTCCTTTTTACTTGTAACAATTTTAATTTTGTTTTCCTTTTGAATAAGATATCAATACTTATAATTTGCATAGATAAAATATTTGAGGTTTCTTCTCAGTAGTTTTTAATAGCAAAAATAAATCTAAACATCAAAAAGTTTGTGGATTTATTTAATATAAATAAGATGCAAATTATACAATTAATTTTTGTTGTATTTTCATGTATTTATATATTATCATAAACTCCAAGTACATTTCTAAAAATTGTATTCTGACAACTGAATCTCCATTAATTGAATCTAATTTGCTCTTTAATCATTCCATTTCAAATTCCCATCACTTTTTCATAAGAAGACACTTTAGATTTGGTGTTTAATAATGTCCTTAGTGTTCTTTCCCTGCTAGAACTTAATAATTCAAGTACTTGATAATTTTTTACTGCCAAATCTTATCTGTGTAAACTTCAAGGGAGAAACCCTAGCATCCTTGACTGAGAATGCTGTTCATTCAAAGGACTTTCCTTTGCTCCTGTCAAGAGTGAAGAGGGGCTACCTAGCTGGTATCTCTTTCATTTTAATGTTTATGGGCAAGATTTTTCTGGTGTGTAAGGAAGTAAATTCATATCCTCCCTACCATAGGAGAAAAGCCTACTATAACTCAGAGTGAAATTATATCGTTATTTTTCTGGATAGATTCTATTTATTCCCAGGAGGACAATTCTCAGACCTTAGCAGTATCCTGCATTTGCACAGTATTCTCATATTTTTCTTTATCTTTTATAGTGCTGAGGATAAAACCCAGGATCTCACACATACTAAGTTACCACTTTACCCCTGAGCTACACCCCCAAACCAAAGCATTCTCAGATTTAAATTCTCCTCTCTACGAAGTCCAGGATCTTGTGTGCTATTCCTCGTCTCTCCCATCGCTACCACAATCACTGGCATCTGAGAGAACTTCAGTCTTCATATGTATTTACCACACTGATATCAACTTACTCTTTGGAGATCTCTGAGGATCGCCATTGGCTTCTTGTAAACTCAGCAAAGCATTTAAAAGTTTATAGTTGTAATTTATCCAGCATCTGTATGTTTTCTGCCAGAAGAGGATTTGGGGATATTTACTCTGCCATTCTGAGAGAGATATAAATCTAGAACCTATGACATTTAAGCATTTCCTAAGATAATTTCTGAAGTATTATATAAGGGCACATGTAAATGATAAAGTGTGGCAGATATTTAAACTGTAAAAACATGCTACCCAATTTTAGAGCATTTGCTATTTTAGTCTAAAGGTATGAGTTAACCACATTCTTTTTTTAAATGTAGTTATTTCCTGGGCTTTTAAAAGACTCAGAAGCTGCTTAATTTCAGGGAATCAGATAAGAAAAGTACTATTGTAGGAATTTGGGCACTAGAAAATATGTCTCACCGTGTACCTGCTTGGTAGAAAAGATAAATTTATACAGCTGTGAACAAAACCACCATAGTTTCCAAAACTCCTTCATTTCTGAAATAGCTTGTCTTTACTTTTCTCTGAGTCACACAGCTCACGAGAACAAAACAAACATTCTGGCTCTCCCTGACTGTATTTTAAACTGTGTGATTTGTTGAAAATCGTAGTGTTGACAAGCCTGATAGAATTAGAATGCTGACACATGGATTATCCAACTGTTTCTTTTAGCCCATTCAGCTCATGTGGTTTGGTGTAAACACCATAATATCACCTGCCTCCTTCAGCATGCCCATTAAAAAAATACAAATAAATCTTAGCTTACTTTGACTTTAATGGTTATGGTGTCTGAATTCTGTACTATTTTGGCATTTCTTTACTTCCACTCAAAACAGGGCGTTCTGAAAACTTCCATTGCCTTGAATACACAACTTCGTGTTTTGTTTTCAGTGCACAGCTAAGGAGTTTATCTGGTTTCAGTCAGTGAGCATGACAGGCCTTGATTATATGGTCTGTGGTGAAGAAATAATTAGGTCACTCAAAGTCAGGGCATCCCTTTTATGATACTGTGACTATAATCAAATTCTGGAAGTTTGAGGGTTCCTGTTTAAGGTTATACTGGGTTTCCAATGAAATTTAATGAGCCTGAAAAACAGAACTTTTACTAACAGAACTACTAGAATAAATGTAAAATTCATAATAGTACAATCCACTAAAATAAGATGAGAAGATTTATTCCATTAGTTAAATGTTTGTTGCACATTTAATCTAGTATGGATATCTCCAAGTTGTTTTCAAACCAGGATATATGACATCTGCATATTTGTTTGACTAGGGAGTTGGCTCTGCTGAATGGTGCATTTTGATGTCAGTGTATGACAGAAGACTGCACACTAGAATAAATCTCCAAGAAATCCCCTTCTCTTTTTCCATGAGCTAGAAAGTCTCCCTATTTCCTCCTCAGGATTTCAAGCAAGCTCTGCTCTACAGGCCTTGGGGAAATTTTAGTAGAATTTTTTTGGTGGACTCAGCAGTACATTTAATTGTTTATGGTTGTAATTTATCTAGCATATGGGTATTTTATGACAGAAAGACATTTCAATATGAGTGTTCTTTCATTCTGATACAAACGTAGTCAGGGTAAATTTTTAAAATGATGTTTTCAATGTAATTTAAGGGCCTACATGCAACAATGAAACCACAAGTGCCATCTCCTCACAAGGGTTCCTGCCTGATTCCTTGTATGAGCAGATAAGTTACTATGGGGCTAATACATCCCAGACAACGTCCTGATGACCTTCCAGTACTGACTAAGGAAGATAAGATCCCTGTAGGATTATTGTAGATTGAACTGTTGTTCTCTGGCTCCCAAAGCATAGGTTAACCACCCGATCCTCAGAGTGACTGTGATTGGAAATAAGATCTTTACAGAGGTGAGAGAAGTTAACAAGATCGTGAGTTGGAAAACTCAGTATAACTGATGCTCTTATAAGTAAGAGGAAGATCCTGATAGTCAATGTGGACATAGAGGAAATGACTGTGTGAGATAGGGCAAGTCCAAGAGGGAGGCCTCAGTGAAGAACCATCCTGCCATCACCTTAAATTTGGGCTTTGGGAACTCTAATAATAATAACGATAGCAATAGTGATTATATGTAAAGATCATTCAACAACACAGTATAACTGTATCAGATTTGATCTAACATAATAACCAATATTAGGGCTGTTCTGTGTCAGACTCTGTACCCATTTCATTTCTTAGTACAATTAAAATATTACATTCATCTACTGATGAACAAACTGAAGTTCAGAGGGACTAATTAACCTGCAAATGGTCATAAAGTTAATAAATATCCTTGAATGCAGCGCATTCTCTGGGAACCCTTAGGAGGAACACACAGAGGAATGTGGCCCATCAATTATTTCAAGGCGAATAGAAATCCTACAGAAAGATGGACAGGATCTAAGCCTGTATTTGACAAACAAATAAGCAAAGTGTCAAGGAAGTTAAAGAAGTACTTTCAAAAATAGAAATCTAGAAAGAATTGGAATTAGAAATACAGCCTACCTTAACTGAAAAACTGACACAATTCTTCTCTTCTTCTCTACACTGAGTAATAATACATTATTAAAAGGCCATTAAGGGCTGGGGATTTAGCTCAGTGGTTCTGGCATCTGCCTTGCAAGCACAAGGGCCCGGGTTTATTCCCCGGTAATCACATACAACAATGTCAGGTGTGGTGACTCACGCCTGTAATCCCAGCACTTAGGAAGTAGAGACAGGAGGATTGCTGTGAGTTTGAGGCTAAGTTCAGGACCCGCTTGAACTACAGAGCAAGACTGTCTCAAAAAACTTAAGAAAAAAACAAAGGCCACTAAGTGAAAGTCATATATATTCTGGGAAATATTAGATTTTGTAAAATAAAATTGATATAATAAAACACCTCGTTATCAAATATGATATAGCTACATTTTGTGAGATTATATTAGAACACATAATTAACTCTTTTGTTTGGGGAGATTGTTTTAATTAGTACTCGTGTGCAGTTTGTGTTTACCATTCCTTGTGTGGAGTTGGTACACACACACAACACACCTGAATTCTTCCTCTCATCCTCCTTCCTGTCCCTTCTTTCCTCTCTCAACATCTTGATCCCCTTAACATTCGAGAACAATCAGTCTCCTTACTTCCTATTATCTATCTTTTATTTTACTATTTATTTATAATTTGAGTTTCTCATACAAGTGAAACCATGTGATATTCAAGGTTGTGCATCTGACTTATTAGCATTTTTAGAACCATTTGTGCTTACCTAAAACTTACTTACTGGAGAGATAATGTTGATAAGATATGGAGCTCTAGAAACAAATGGAAAAAGAAAGTAAAAATAAAATACTCTCAATATTACTATCCAAATATTGGGAGATATCATTAAGTACAGGCTTTAAAATCCAGTTTTAAGTTTTCATTTGTAATTTAAATCCTCTTTACATATACTAACATTAAGGAATTAAGCACTGGAAACATCAGATTACAAATTTAATTATTATTAAAGAACAGGAAGTATCTTCAATTATAATTTGTTTTAATTTATGATTATTTCAGATATTCTTCACCTCATTATCGACTCATAATTATTTTCAAGAAAATAATCATAGAAAATCAAACAGTTGGACTCTTCTAGGTTAAAAAAAAAAAAGTTCCTATGATCCACTCCTACAGAAAATCTAAATGGAATGTTTCTACCTTACTTTAAAGGCCATATTGAAAGAAAATAAAAGACTTTGACAGAATTAGGTTTTACTCTTTTTGGATCTGGAAAAGTTCCTTAGATATTTAATAGTTCCCAGACCACAGAAAATTTTCTGTATGAAAAAAAAAAATGATTTGACAAATATGAAGTTGGCCTCTCTTATTGGAGAGCCCACTCCCTTTGGGAATGCCATATGGGATCGATCATGGTGCTATCTGAAGAACATCAGGCAGAAAAATGTGAATTCATTGACTTTGTCTATATCAAACAAAGTCAAATATTTGAAGTCTGCTAAATCAGATCTAAAATCCAAATCCAGGTATACTGACTCTATGCAACGCCCTTTGCATAATATAGAAAACAGTACAATATTATTTTTTTAAATTGAATTATTTATTGGTATATTTTATATACACATCATGATAACACTCAACATTGGGAATTTGTACCATTATATGACATGAGTTAATTCTCATTTTTACCCATTCCCTTACCCATCCTACAGCCTCACAAATATTATTGTATTTATTGTCACCAATAAACTAACAGGCTCCATAATTTGAATTCCAAAGTGGTTTCTAAAAGAAAAAAAATAATATTTACAAATAAGAATGTTAAATTTCTTAAAATATGATACTCATATGCATAGATACCAAATATCTGCTAGTCCTGACTAAAAGATTACTACGAATGATATGGAATATAGTACTGCAGTAATATTGTTAAAATGAATTTAGAAATTTAAAATTACACAAAAAAATTTTACACAATGTATTTTTATAGTTTATAAATCTTTAACTTTTAAATATTAGTTTTTGAGGGAGAACTCTCATCTGTGAAACAAATAGAGAATGCCTTTAAAATCCAATTTTAAAATAGAGCATAAAATAGAAAATTTTTAAAAAAGAGAATGTAACTTTTATGTGAGATTAGTACTACATGATTATTTAGACTGGTTAAAAAGTCACTGTGGGGCCAGGGATTTAGCTCAGTGGTTCCAGCGATTGCCTGGCAAGCACAGGGCCCAGATTCATTCCCCAGTAACCACATACAACAAAGCCTGGTGTGATGACTCATGCTCATCAGCAATTAGTATCACATACCGCAATGCTGGGCATGTTGGCTCACACCTGTAATCCCAGCACTAGGGATGCAGAGGTGGGAGGATTGCTGTGAGTTCAAGGCTTGCCTGGGCTACATAGTGAGCTCCAGGCCAACCTGAACTAAAAAGTAAGACCCTGTCTCAAAAAAAAAAAAAGGTCACTTTTATAAAATAACACAAACTTAGAAATGGGAAAATACGAAAGCATTGTCTCAGATGAAAACTTGTATTTGTTTTGAGTGTCTTGGCTTCTCAAATAATTATTTTTATAATTCTTCTTGAAACTTCAAAATTATTCGGATAACTACTCAATTCATTATAAGATTTGGTCCAAGTTACTAGGTATGGCTTTGTGTAATTAACTGGCCTTATGTAATTAACTTCTATACCAATTTTTTTTTGAAGGATGGGAGGAGAGCCAAAAATATCAGATCACCAACTCTGAGAACCCACAGAAAATAACCTCAGTCTTAACACTCATATGTACCGGTTATCGCGTCTCATTTCTTCAGTAGCTCATTCCTATGGGTTAGTTGTATTTTTTTTTTCTAACCGTAAGACTATAACTGTTCTGCTTCACTCCTACACATTCACTCATACACTCTACTTGACTGTGAGAATGTTGAGATCAGAAAAGACATTTGTGCTCATCATTGCAATTCACTTTCTTCGTAGGTGGCTTAACAATTATTAACATTGTGTGTGATATTTTCACATGTATTTACAGTTAATTTGAGTTGTTCAGCCTTTTATTTTCTATCTTGGCCCATATTTTCCAATCTATTTTATCAATAACTATGAAGCTGCAGGTTAATCAGATTTGGGAAAGGGGCTGAAATTGTAGTAAAAGTGTATCATCATCAAGTAATTATGGAAAAACTGCCCTACTTGGATGCTGTCAACTCACTGGTCAGAAAAGTCTGAGTGGGATGACAGAATTTTAATTCTTTGTGCACCACTTGGACTGGGACTGACGGGAGCCTATCTGAAAAATTATTTTGTAAAACAATTGTAACAAATCACGTCAATTATGCTGTCTTGTCTGGGAATATTATCTTTAATCCAGAGTATAATAAAAGTTCCCAGAATAGTTTAGAGAAGAAAAGGGGTACTCAACCTGCAGAATGCTAAGCACCTCAGAGAACATGCATTAATGCTGGATAAAGCAATCAGGCTGGAAAACACTGGCAGCATCTTTCATTTTCTAGTTAGTATTCTTTGTGGGTGGGCGGTTAATCATCGCCATTTAACTCCCCACACCTGTGCACCTGGGCAGTGTGGCTCAATGACAAATATAAAAACAAAAGAAAACAAGTTGTACGTCCAGAAAAACACAACCTTTAGAATGATGAGTGATGGGTCCTACAAAGGAGAGTGCTGTTTCATGGCTTCTCATTTTTCCTTTTTTAAAAGAGAGATTCATGTTTACTGTAGGCAAACGTGCGTGCCCTCGCATACTGATGAGTGCTCAGGTGCGGTGTCATTGAACTTGAGAAAGCAAAGCTTGGGAAATGGAGGAGAGCAGTTAAGTAAAGCTGCCACAGATTGCAACCACCTGCTCCCAGCCCACTTCACTCGGTGCTCACAGAAGGCGACTGCCAGGATCTCAACAAACAGCTCGACCACCGCTCAACTCTCCTGGAATATCAGTGAGTGAGATTTACTTGAAATTAAACCAAAGCTCACAATCAATGGCTCTCGTGAGAAGAAAACATGGAGTAATGCTCTAGTCTTAGGAGAAGTATGGGAATGAGCTATTCAGACAGTCCTGAAATCATAGGTTGTGTTGATAATGTAAGAAAGATATGCTGAAAAAATATTTAACCGTATATTACATACAATGTGAGCTATTACCACAGAACTGTAAACTCTGTGAAGGTGGAAATTTTTCCCGCTTTGTTAACTGTGTCTCTCACATTAAACACAACAAAACCAAGCAAAAATCCTCACTGATGAGAAATACTTAAAAGGATGAATGAGTTATATACACAACTTCTATGATTGTTTACAAATGTGTACTTTCTCTATCATTCATATTCTGAATATTTCAGAAGCTTTGTGCTTGGCAGCTTATAAAAAATAAAATATTCCTACCATGTGCCAGATACTTTTGCAAACACACACTATTTAATATTTAAAGGAATTTATCACAACAATTCTAACTTCCTATTTTACAAATAAGCTAAATGAGATTCAAAAATTGAGATCCATCAACAGGCACTTGGCTAGGAAATGCCAGGTCTATAATTGAACATACTTCTATTGTTAATATAATTTAGATACTGGGATGCTGGGATTATGTCCTGCACTTAAAAGAATGAAAGCATGGACAGAGGAGCAAAGTACATTTATTTAAAAGACACAAAGGCAAAGAAGTAGAGCTCCAGTAACTCAGAGCAGGGCCTTAGTAGGAAAGGCCATTTGTCCCGGGATTTGTTTTCTACAGAGCTCTTTACACTACTCAAGGTTTTTAAGGGGTTTAGGAAAGAGTTTAGGCCTTTGGGTGAGCAATATTTTTTTCTGCCTCTTAGGAGACACCTCACGGTGTAACTTTCTCATTGGTAGGTTCGGGTGTTACAGGGTGATGACGTGAAGGGGTTGTGGCAAGGAGCAGGGTATTATGGGAAGTAGAAGAACCAACTTTGGTGGGAGCACCATGTTGCCTTTGTTGTATGTTGGCAGAAAACAGGAGCATTATGGGAAAGAGAAGTGCACTCTGGGCAGTAATGCCATATTGGCTTTTTTCTGGAGGGGCAGGACTGATCACTGTAATTACTACCTAATACAGTCCTCATACATATCTAACTAGCTCCCGTCTCAGTACAACATGTTTTCTCGTTGTTACTTTGAGTCTATTGAATTTTGTTATCTTTTCAACTAAAGATATGGGTCAGGAGCTGTTTACCAACTTAAGAGTTTTTTTCGTTTACCAACTTAGAGTTTTTTTTTTCTTTTTCTGCTCCAGTTCTGCTCTTTTATGATCTGTACTCACTTTCACAAGGAAGGAGAAGCTCTGTGTTCCTACTCTACAGTTTTCACCCGAGACTCCACAGATGCCTGAAAGGAGACACTCAGAAACAAGAGACAAAAGCCCCGAGAGTTTTCCTCTCTCTGCCAGAACATAATATGTGACAGAAAAGAAATGAGTGACAATCATATAGATAATGCCTCAAAACCAGATAGCAAACATCAAGTAGGAGAAGAAATAGTCGCATGTTAATCTATTTAGAGAAGTGTGTGAATTGTAGTAAAAGTTTATTTTTTCCCCCTGTGGCAGATTTGGTAACTTCTCCAACTTTACTTTATAGATAAAAATAATAAAGTTAGAAATTTAACTTTTTTCTCCAAATTCCTCTAGAGGAAAGGGAAAATATTGGTCTACACGGCACATCTTAATCCAAATGCAATTCACTACCCAGAAAAATCTTTGAAGATGAAAATATTTTTTTAGGTTAAAATGATTCTCCACTTATTTCAAGAAAACTGCACTAAGAGCCCACATCATTTTACTTATAAAATACTTACATTTACATATATTGCATTCTAAAGGTATAAACATTACCCTGTACTGAAATATTTTTAATGCCAATTTTACTTTTACTTTCACTTTCAAGGAAGTGTTTCACTTTCAAGGAAGCACACATTAATTATAAGGCAGATATTAGAATTATTTTTTAGCAGGCCAAGGATTTAGCTCGAGGTACCATGCCTACCTTGGAAGCTCAAGGACCCAAGTTTGATCCCTAGTACACATAATTATCTTTTAGCATCGTGCATCTCCATCAGAGAATGTGTAAATGTTTCTTAAAGATTAATTTTAATTTAATGTGTACAATGTAGCTTGCCTGGAACTACTTTCTCCTCTAAAATATTCAAATTATTCTCATAAATTGGCTGATATCAGAATTGCATAGAGGGCCAGGCATGACGGCTTGTGCTCCTAATCCCAGGACTCAAAGTCAATAAGAATCTCAAGTTTGAGTTCAGCCTGAACTACTAACTGATTAAGTAGGTGTATTCAAAAGTGCTAGACATATAACTGGGGCTGAATCCCCAGTACAAAAAAAATTAATAAAATAAAAACCTTACATGGAGTTATCACTAAAATACAGATTGCGTGGCAAATCCCTAGAACATCTGGTTCAGTACACATGGGATAAGAGTTTGGGTATTTCAGTTCTAAAGAGCCCCATGTGGATGCTGCCATCCCTGAGGCCATAACATCCCCCAGCTGAAAATGGGTGTAATGCTGTGTGGACCTACCCATCTTTCACTTCTTCACAATAGATTTTTCTTGGTTACCACAATTTTCCTTTAGTTATTACAATCATCAAATTTAGCTGAATATGCCAATGCCAGTAACTCTTTTTTCCCAATTTAGAGACAGAGACATCTCATCATTCATTGTTAATCCCTGACAAGTGTAGCTATGACAATTGTAAAATCATCATTCAAGGAACTTTAGAACACCTTAAAAATCCAAGTTTGGGAAAAATGTAAACACAGACAAGTGAAAAAAAATTGTATAATAAAACTGATGCATCATTCAGCTTCAGCAGTTTTCAAACTACAGATCCTCCTTGACTTACAATGGAGCTATGTCCAATTTGAATCATAAGATGAAATATCTTTGTGCATAAATATATTTAACACAGCTTACTGCATGGCTTAGTGGGGCAATGTGCTGCTGTCTGTTTCTTCTTCACCTCCCAGGAGTGGGGACTCTGTGGAATATGGAGTCTCCTACTGCCTGTTGATAGTTGTGAAAAGATTAGAACTGAACGTATGCTTTCTGTTGAATGTGTATCGCTTTTACACCATCCTAAAGTCAAAAAAGTCTTATTCAAACTTTTAGAAGTTGAGGAACTTTTCTACATAGAAAGTTTCATTTAATGTACATAGTCTCTTCGCTCCCCCTTGAAATATTTTAAAATATATTTCAAGAATTACAAAATTTCATCTGTAAATATTTAAGTATGTACTTTAAATTCCTTAATATAATTAAATGTGCTTCTTATTTATCTTATATTTAAGTTTGTCTGAATGATAATCTAGATGATACTCATGTATTATGACTGGATATATTTCCTTAATCTCTTGATCTTTAGATTATTCTATTAATTTTTTCCCTTCCCATGTTATTTTTTGTTTTGATAGAGCTCATTTTTCATTTTTGTTTTTCTTCTATAGAATTTTCATCAAGTAGATCTCATGGGCTTTATTTTAGTAATGTCACTAATCATATTCTTTGTTTCTGGTATCTCCTGTAAGTTGTTATTAAAATCTAGCATCTTGATTTAATTTGAGTTTGATATATTCTAAAGGCAGTTTTGTAGGTGTTGTGAGCTTCCCTCTGCAGGCAGGAATAACTGCTACCTTAACTACTATTACATTATCCATTGCAATGTGTCCATTCTCTGTTTCTGTTGGTCCCTTGGTAATTACTGAGAATGTGCCATGAAAGAAATAGCCTTTTGTTACCCTTGTGCCTGTCTTAAGGCCTGCTACACAGAAGAAAGGCAGGCGTGAGTGCTTGATCACTGCAAACTGGGACTCTTGATATGAAAACAGTGGTATTAATAATTAGAGCAAAAGCATAGAGTTGATAAATTCTCAGCAAATTAGAATACATGGCCACTGTATGGTCAATTGTTTATTAATTGGTAAGAAGAAACAAGCATCTTTAAAAAATGTCGTGCACAAAATACATTTATGCTAAGCACAATATTTAAATGTAGCTACTACACAGTTATGTCTCTGGAGGTTTCTAAAGGACATACTATGAAGGAGAAAATAACACCCAACCAGAAAGATGTCCTGTGTGCCAAGACAATGGATTCAGAACATAAAGCAATGAGGTCACAAAACCAAAGGAAAAGGTTAGGAGAGTTTTCCTGGATATGTTAAGAAGAAGAATAACTTCTGGATTTCCAGGATGTGCCCAGAGTGGGTGGCCACTAAGATCTCTATCAGGGGTAGTTTATACAGCAATCACAACATGGGTATATCATGATCTAAACTACAAACAACCTATTGGATTACAAGTACAGTGACTTATTTAATATTGATTCAACAAGAGCACTACGTATGTAGCAACAGTGTATGGTGAGCATCATTCATCATCAACTTCAGCTTATTTAGAAGTTCTAATGGTAGAAAGCCAAAGCATTCCTGGAAAAGGAACGGAGTACAAGTCCAGATGGTCTGGTCACTGACCTAAGTGCTGGGGTATAGCTGGGTCCATGGGCTGGGTGATGTCAATCATAGTATAATCCCAAGTTGCTGTTTATCTGTGGGAGGGCTGAGATCTGACTTCCTCAAGGACCCAATCCCACTCTGAATGCCTATTATTTTCTATTTAACTCAGCTCTAGAATAACATGACAATACAAGTATTAGTTACTGATAAAAGTGTTAGAGTATTGGAATAATGTAGGATTCCAGCAGTCAGATAATGAGGAAAGTTAAAAGTGCTACCAATTACTCTGACATTATTTGGTTTATCAAAATTTTTTCCTGTGATTTTTTATTCCCCAGAAAAGACGATGGAAAATGATGTGGCTGTTTGTCCAGAAGGAACTCACAATAAACATGATAAATGATTAGGCAAAATATACAGCTGGATGAGTTTTGAGCATGTGGGGATTAATTACACTCTACATATATGTACATATACATTCAAGTCCATCATAATATTATTCCAGGGCCATAGACAGTAGACTTTGGATCTATTTTATATTTCTTATTCTTTTCTTTTTTTGAAGGGGAGGAGTGGTACTGGAAACTTGAACTCAAGGCCACATGCATGGTAGCTAAGTGCTCTACCACTGAGTTACACTTCCAGCCCTTGCTGTCTCTTGCTAAAGTTTACTCACACAGTCTCATTATTAACAGGAATAGAGTGACTGTAGTGATTGGAAATGTGATCATGATGAGCTGGCAGGTCCACAATTAAAATCCCCAACTGATAGCAATTACTTTGATAATCATAAATTGAGTTTAAAATGAAGCAAAAAATTTTTATTAATTTATAATTCCTTAATTTTCTATTTCTCTTGGTTGACAAGAACAATTCATTTTTGGTGTTGTTACTTTATTTTGAAGTTTCTAATATTTCAATGTATACTCACCAATTAAAGTTCTCATCTCTTTCTTGGAAGACACTAAACATGACTGAAGTTTAGTAAGAGTAGTCTTTAGCCACTAGGTTAGGAGAATAAGTCCGGTGAAAGATGATGGACATGGTGTCTTCTCCTGGCTGATCTAGCCTGAGAGATCCTGTATCCTATTAGACACACAGTGGAGCTATCACGAGCATGTTGTATCAGCACAACTTCACTTTCTTCTAAAGTTCTGACTAGAAATGAAAAGATTTCATGGCACTTCATGTCAGAGAAGAGACAAAACAACACAGCAAACGAAAACAAGGAGAAGGTATAGACTGCTGAGTAAGTGAGGTCACACCCCCAAAGACCTACAATCTACTCTGAGGGAAAAGGCGCGCCTACCCTTACAGTCAGTGTAAATACAGTGAGTACCAGCCTGGAAGTCTTCAGAGCTCAGAGTAGACTGATGTGTAGCTACACGTGGGATAGCAATAAATCATGCTAAATAGAAAAGCCTACAAGTCAGCGGCTAGAAAAAAGAGATTGAAATATTTGCTTTTGTTTTTTGACTAAACTCTCTCTAGAGTATATGTGGCGTAAGAGGAGTAGGCAACTTGGTCCATACACAAATTGCCTTGTGTTTTTCTTCCACACTTTGAAATCACTGCTCAACATTTCCCTTCAGTACCAATTGACGGGACTGACATTTATAAATGTAAGCATCATACTGCAGATCATTTTAAGCAGCATATAGTGGCTGAATTGTGAATTTGCCATAAAAGGTGTTGGCACTGAGAATCTTAGTGTACAATCTTTTTCACACTAGAGGAAATAAAACTAGGCTTTTAGCCACTCGATTCAATAGATGGTAAAATATTATTCATTTAACTTGAAGATGTACATTGATTTGAGTGAATATTCATTATTTTTCTCTTATTAATAAAGACTTAACTTGGTTACATTATACAATTCAAAGAATATAACTTGATGCCTGGAAGATTTCAAAAAATCTCTATTTAGGTTTCTGTTCAGCCACAGAAGAACAGAGAAAACCAAGGTTTTAATGGGGTAATGAATCAAATTAAACACCACGATGCTTGAAATTCCCCATGTCCCGCTGCTCTTGTGGACACAGATGTAGTCTGGAAGAACTGGAGCAAAATGACATCACTGTGTTGCACAAAAGAAAGACATTCCTTACACTGCTTGAGATTTATAAAATCAACCTTAACATCCCCAGGTAAAATGGTAACATGGATTTTATAGGAAAATTTAAACTATCAAATTCAATTTTGTTCTTGTGTTCCAAATTTGACTACAGTCTATCTCCAGAATAGAAGATATTTAAAAGGCCTGCAAGCATATTTATTTGCCTTTCTAAATTTTCTAATGGGATATTAACTTAAAAATATGGACTCAAGTTATTTTTTCAAATTATTTAATGGGAGAGTTGATAATATTACAGAGAAGTGAGGTAAGATCAATTCACTTTTAAGATTTCTGTGCATCCACAAAATAATAAATGGACAAAGGTTTCTAAGGAGTTTATCATAATTCCCTTATAATTAACTAAATAGCATCTCTTAAGCTCCTGAAGCCACAATTCATCAAGAATGAAATACTAGCTGGCAGTTGCTTAGTAAGTGTTACTTACTAAGTGACAAGAGCTCCCACACAGAGGACAAGTCTCCTGAAATGGCCAGAGCTAATGTGCAACAGTTGCAAAGTGCATTGAAGGACAAATCTAAATACAAATGTAATTGTGATGATTTTATTTAATGAGTTTACAAACACAATCTTTGACATTTTAATACAGTTATTTTTAAAAATCTCATGTCTTTATAATACAGACAGAATGCAGATAATAAATACAGTGTGGTCTATTCACCAAGGGAGTAATTATAAATGAAAATCCAAGTCAGGTCATAGTCAGTAGATTTCTTTGTTGAAATGGATGCTTCATTGATAAGAATAATACATGCTGTAAGAATAGTACAAACTAAGTGTTCTGTGATAACAGCAGTGTCAGATTATTTATATTTACCTCTCTGCTGTAAAGATGAGAAGAAGCACACGACAAAAACAATCCTCCTGTTATTGTTACCAGTTATCTTGTGTCAGATAACTACATATCTGGGTGGCCATTCTCTCTTGGAATGATGGCATCTCTCATGTAAAACTCTTCTTTGCAACTTCAAGACATCCCAATAAAGATAGTGCTGCTCTCAATCCATGCTGTTATGGCAAATTGCTTATCCTTGGATCCATCGGAAAGGACAACACATGGAAAAAAATTTCAGATTCTCGGAGAGTATTCTACTCCCTACTCAGATTCAGTTCTGCTGATGCAGAAAGAAAACATCTGGGGTAGGGGAGGTGCTGAGAATAAAAAGATGATAAAGATAAAAGGATTTCATGTTGCTAAAAATAATCACTTTCAAAACTTTCTAGGTTGCATACACTAGAATTACTCAAATTCTATATTAGGTGTATTGTTTCATAAAAACGTAATAAAGTCTCAGAGAGGCATAAAATTTTGTATTGCTTTTGAAAGCACAAAATAATCCAACATCGCACAGACAAGTACTAAAACTGCAAATGGTGGCACAAAATAGTGATCCACTGATGGAACCTTTGTTTCTTTCCAGGAGAATTTGCTGGACTCACTGGCTGTGAGTCATGTGTCTGGCTCCTAATATACAGTGGGTAAGTGGTATAATTCTGAAGTTTCAAAAAATGTTAGAATCATGAATGCATATGTGAACGGACCACTTTGAAGAGATAGTTTTCCCTCCGCTGTTTTACTATGGAATGTTGTCAAAACACCAATTCTGAGAATTCAGAAGAACTAAAGCATTACATGCTTGTGTTAGAAACTGAGTTTAACTGTTATAAAGATTTCATGGACAGTGGACTCAAGGTTTAGAATTAGAAATATATGAGGTCACTGGTAAGTACATCTTTAGATTCATAGATTGCTTCTTTGTAACTGAACATTCTGAGAGAATTACTACTTGTAATCATGTGACCGAATTTTGTAGAAATGAGAACTCTTACTTGCTTTTTATTCATCTTTTCAAAATAACTTGTAGTATTATTGCTAAATACAACTGAAATTGTAAGGTAATTTTTAAAAAGTTGACTCAGTAGAGGCCAAATAAGCAATATACAAACAAATCCGATAACCTCTTGAAATAAACTCTTTCATTTGACAGGAGGAGGTCATCTACAAAATTGCTTTGCCCTCCACAGTTACTCTGGAATGCTGCTAATGAACATATCATCAGGAAGAAATAAGAACTTTGACTGTACTTCATTGCATTATTATTCCCCTGAAAAGCATTTGATTCTCAGTTTTTGAACACAGAAAAAGAGAAGACTTTGGGACACAATGGTTGTGTTATTACAAAAATATTCTTACTCTTTTATTTAAGGCTAAATTGAAATATGAGGCCAGCAAATGCTGGGTGCTCCTGAGATAATCTCTGCCTGAAAGTCACGGGCCATGACCAGGATAAAATACCTAAAACACTACTAATGGAATAGATAAAAATTACTTCCCAGAGGAGAAAGAGATGACATGTGTACATATCAGTTGGGAAAAGGAGAACAAACTAGATACTATGTAAATTGGAACAATTTTCAATTAACATGAGGGTGTTCAGTCAATACTGTATGATTTGAGAAAGACAAGGCTTAGAATTTATTTCTTCTTGGATAGAAATTATACTTTTTGATAAGAATTGTAGTTTTTTAGGCAGGCAAGATTTGTTTAGATAGCGACAGAGCCCTTGTATTTGCTCTCAAACAAAAAACAAATGAATGTCTGGTAGAACACTTCACCTAGGTAAATAAATCTGGGCATACTTAGCAGGACACCTCATTTCCATACCATTTATTGGACTTGTGGCAGTGTGGGACACACCAGATATGACAGGCAGTCAGTCAAACAGAGATTTTGCATGGGTTGAGCAATAACTCAAATCAAGAGAACCTGAAATCTTGAAATGCAAAATAACTCTTTCCTGTTCTGGTTCATCATTATCATTCATGTAAGAGAGAAAAACCTCAACTTCCACCATTCTTATTTAAAAACATAAATTGACTTTAGGTTTCAAAGATGATATGTCATGACTTTTCTACAGAATAAATATCATCATATTAGCATAATAATTCTTATTATCTGTTAAACTTCTCAAGAGATTTGCAAAATATGTTGTATACTCATAATACTGTAACTATTTTAAGGTGGGCTGATATTGTTTGATTGAGCCAGTTAAATGGGAGCTAGTTTCTCATATTTGGACATTTTATCCAGCTAAATGGATCAAGCCAAAGATAGTTCAGATATTCTTCTTCAAGAGTTGGACAGAGAGGGCCAGGGATTTAGCTCAGTGGTTTCAGAGCCTGTCTTGCAAGCACAAGAACCCGGGTTCTATCCTTAGTAACCACATAAACATACTGGGCATGGAGACTCACGCCCAGCAGCAATCAGTACCACATACCACAGTGCCAGGCATGGTGGCTCACACCTGTAATCCCAGCACTTGGTAGGCAGAGGCAGGAGGATTGCTGTGATGTGAGTTTGAGACTGAGCTCTAGGCCAGCCTGAACTACAAAGCGAGACCCTGTCTCAAAAAACCTAAAAAAAAAAAAAAAAACTATAAAAAAAAGAGTTGGACAGAGAAAATAAAATGTGGACTATGCAGCTCAGGAGTCTCTATTTCACTAAAAAGGGCAATAGAGACTTACTTGATATTTCTGTTGGGTAAGTCACACACCTAAAGACTCAGAAACAAAGAGGCAGAATAATGGTCTTTCAATTTTTTTTATTATGTCTTATTACAATCACCTGATATCCATTGTGTGTGCTTTGAGCATAATGTTCCGGAGTCCTTGGTCCTCCTCATCCTATCTTCTCCCCTCTCCCACAGATCCAACTCCCTATCTTCAAAATATACAACTCCCTCTCTCCAAACATTGTAGCTTCGTTATAGTTTTTAAATTGTTTTTATCTTGGTTTATCATATAACAAAAACCAGGCCTGAACAAAGCTATTGTGATCATATTCTAAGAGGACTTATTATTTAAAAGATTAAGTTATTCTGTTGCTTGTCAAGGACAGTTAGAAACAATCATAGAAGTAAGTCACCAATAAGATGGTGATTCATAAGAAGTAAAAGATGATAAGCTGAAAATGAGATAAGAGAGAATATTACATAAAATGGCTAAAAACTAAAAAAGACAAATATTTGAACCATTTACTATAAGAACAAATAGTTTTAATTTATTCAATATCTACCAAAGTAGAATAGTTAATATCTAGTTACCATTGCAACATACAATATAATTATATATTCAGGGTCTCGCTTTTGTAGTTC